>KK499953.1:528170-576561 GCA_000688715.1 Glossina pallidipes
CGCCGTCATTACGGAGAAATAAGTTTTAATGTTCCTAACCGCCTCTCTAGGCACTTTACTTTGGTTAAGGTTAGTCATTGTAAATATAATTATGAGCTGTTTAATCCGCTCAGAGTTGTTTGCAAGAACCTAAATAACGTCTATCACCTTTTTTCATTATCGGACACTTTAAAGTCCATTAAAGCCACATTGCTTAATACACGTGATTTACCACCGTCGTACTTAACTAGCTTTTAATCCTAAAAAGTCATTACGATTCGAAAATTAATAGTTGTTAACTATTATCGGTTGCCAAACTTATGCTTTTTGCGATGGCTTAGGGGTTCATTTGCTATTTGGTTCTGTACCGGTTGTGGGTGTGGCTCTATGCTAGTTGTGTACATGCTTTTTTTTTCCTTCTTATTTGTTTTATTGTACTTATACTAAGTTTTAATATTAATTAATTTAAGATTTACTTTAAGAGTCAATTGAACTCGACTGTCATTTGTTTTAGTCGAGTTTCATGTATAAGTGCATATGTTTCACAATTAATTATCGATTCTGACTTTCCACAACATTTTGGGTTAGTAATCGGCGTCAAAAGAAAACGCTGTCTCAATAACGCAACAAAATTGTTTCATGTTAATCAAGCACTATACTATCTCTGCCCAATGTTGCTCAGTTCCTAAAAGTTTACCATTTCATCCTTTGTTATCGGAATTTAAAGACTATGCGCAATGTGTGTGCATTCAACTGACTAGAAGGTGTTCCACTAGTAATAGGTTTAAAATAATTTATATTAATTTTTACGAAATTTTTTGTATCAATTTGTATCGTAAAAATAATATTGAAGTTTTTATTTCATTTGCTGGTTTTTATCAATTTGCTACGTCCCCGCGAAAGAAAAATTTTTTATCCTTTATAATGTTCTTATCGTCCATTTATAATTGTGAAAACGAAAGATATTTTTGCAATTTTCGTCTTGCCACTTGAAGACAGAAATGATGATATGGAGGAAAGTTTTGAATTTCTGTTTGCTTCGAAAATTTCGAAGTATAAAAATTGTTTTAATTTGGTGTTGTTTTGAATTTTTTTAAATTCTGTATTTTTATACTGCTATGTTATTTAGCTATTTTGTTTCTCTTCATTTTAAACATAACTCATCATTGTTGTAAGAGTTGAAACAGCTCACGCTGCTTTTGTTACTGTTGATGTCATTATTATGAGCTCGCGGCTGCAGTTTGCTGGTGGGCCGGAGTTTGTTATCCAGGGATAATATTTACTAGCTTCTTCTTGCTATCCCTCTCGCATTCCTTGGCCCCAATCAATTGTTAATCCTTCGTTTGTATATAATGCTTTCTTTCTTGTTTCCCAGGTGTGTATTTTTATATTTGACCCCAATTTCAATATTTTTATGTTATGTTTACGTTATTTTAAATGTCGGACACAAAAATTCACAAATTTCGTTTTGTTAGTCTTGCTGTTGTCTAGTCCCGCGCTTTTGATACACTTTTACAAACATCTTTTAAGTACAGGTACCTTTAGTGGTTTTCTGTGAACAAGCGCTATGTAAGTCTAATCGTGGGGCGCTCGATAGCACACTAGTTAATTCGAAGAGCGACAGCTGACTCCCCCAAGATATAGGACTATTCCCAAGAAAGGAAGCTGCAGTGCTCTTGACTTCGCAAATGAGAAAAAAGATGTGAGCCAATTTTTTCCAGATTGGTCAGCGTCTGGGCTTATCTACCACCCCTTGGCTCCAAGAAACTTCGAAGTAACCACAACCAAAACTTTATCCATAAAGTTCCATCGCTCTTCCTTGTAAGCTCATGGACAGCCCAAAGACTCGGCAAAAACCTTGGTATTTAGTTTAAACGCTTCATCGAAACTGAGTTAACTAGTTTTTCTTTGCGCCCTTCAACATTTGTAACTGAAAGTCTTCAAGAAATGAAAAACACGATCAGGCAATATAAGCAAAAGACAAAAGTGAATTTGATTCAATCTGATAACCAAAATTTTATTGGAAAATAAAAACTATAATTAGCTTAAACTAAAGAACAATTATACAAATAATTAATGTATTATATTTTGCACTATCTGTCAATACTCTTTTGGCGAGATGTGCATAGATGCGCCAGTTGAAATGTGGCACAAAATTGTAATATGAACAAAAATTGAAATTCAAGAAACTTGAATTGGATTTTGCAAATAAATGAAACTATTTACTAAGGCCAGTTAATTAAGCATTGCCAAACAAGTAAAGAAAAAACAAAAACATACGCACGTTGCTAAAACTAACATCAATTAAAAAATGAAATATGAATGAATAAAATATACATAATAATACAATTAAACTAATTTGAATTACAAAATATAAAAGGAAATATGTATAAACTAAGCTCGTTGTATTCAATGTGGTGGGTGAGTAGTTATGTTTTTATATTCTTGGTCTTGAAAAACTATAAAACACTTTTTTTAAGGTTTAGATGGTGTTGACTAATTCACTTTGTTCCTTGTTATTTACTTTACATTAAGTTTCCTATTCTTTATTTATATTAACTTATTATCTTAGCCAGCGATCGGCGACGGGAATAACCGCCATATTTTATAGTCTACATATTTCATCAGAAAAATTCCTATGTTCAGATGTTCCGTTATTTGGCTACATATTTCATCAGAAGAATTCCTATGTTCAGATGTTCCGTTATTTGGCGTGATCATTTCTCTTTACCAGGAAATCTGTCCACCGGAAACGATCGAGACTGTTACGCATCATTTTACAAAGTTTATGTATTTTAAAATATATAAAAAGTTTGCAAAGATATTTGCTCATGTTAGATGTATGAATTTGTGTAGTTACATGTGTTTAGTTAAGTATATGTACTTAGATATGCTTAATTAAATATACATTTTTTATTACGTTGCCTTAACATCCCCATCGTTATATTGAGGCACCGGCGAAGTATTTACTTACTACGTATGTGTGATTGCTTTGATTCAATTTGTACATTAGGGTAGCTAATAACATTAAAATCGAGAATATGAGTGTATTAATGCTTACATTAATTATACTGGATTTAATATTGCTATATACTGTTAGCTTTAGCGTTTCTTTGTGTTGGATCTGTCTTGAATACGAGGATTCTAACTTCAAGCCTGCTAGAATAGTATTGAGTTTTTCTTAATTTAAGTTATTAAGTTTTGTAGGACCTTAAGTTATTAAGTGTTGGTCGTAAAGCTTTATTTTTACAGTAGAGAAGGGGAAGGGGTATTTTTCCATTTTCCAATTTGATTAAGAAATTGTTTTCACTTTTATCTTTTGCTTGTGACGATTGTGGGATGTATTCAAGAATGATATTCAAGAAGGATATACTCAAAAAGTTCTCAAATAGTAAAACTCCGGCGATTATTTTGATTACATGGATTTCTTTTAGGTTGCATTTCGCTGCATCTCGTGCATCACCTCTTCAAAAACAGGCATTTGCGCTGGATTTGCACTAAATTTTTCTCTAAGCCTCCCTTGACATTACTTTTTAAATATTATCATTTTGGCCTACTAATGTTTCGTCAGTTTCCAAGATGATGGACTTGTTCTGAGGGTGGAAAAACAGTTCGAATAAGATTCTTGACGGGATTTTAGCCAAGCATTATGGAATTAATATGACTAACACAAAACTATTATTTTGGAGAAAAACTAAAACTTTGATTATTGTGTTACTATCGAGATTTGTAATTAAAACTAGTTTTCTTTTCGATAAAGTGTCTGCTAGAAAAGATTACTTGGTCGATGTTATCTATGCGATCTACTAAAAGTAGAATATCGGTATTTATCAAGTATATGTTGCAAATGAATGTAATTTAATTTTTGATGGTCACTATTTTTTTTTTTAAATGGTCTTCAATTTATTTACGTAATTCTGTAATGTGTGGTCTTGACTTAACAATTCATATTGGCTAAAAACGCAACTCGGCGTTTTTTTAAGGGAAGGGAGTTGATAGCGAGACATAGTGTTTCGACGAAGTTTTTTTTTTTGTTTTTGGCATTATGGGTTTTTCGGTAGGAAAGATGGGAGAAGAGAAGGAAAGAAAAGGTTGGATGCGATTTCGCAAACGGGGGAAAAAAGTTGAAGTAACCAGAAAAATTACAAGAAATAGTAAAAAAAAATTTGTCAAGACTGATTTTTGGAAATTATTAACATTGTGATGAAAATATTAATTTGCTCTCATGAGAAAAAAAGGGTAAAACAAGATGGCTGGCCTGAACATCAGGAATTGACAAAAAAGACAAGAAAAAGAAAAAAAAACAATTCGAATGTTTTATGTTAGTAAAAGAGCATTGTCCTTATTTGGATGAAAAAAAACGAATAAATAAGCTAACACTTTGTCATTTCTTCTTAAATTTGTGTCACTTATGGTTTTGGTGATCTTACAAAACTACAATTTTGTTTGATCAAAAAAAAAAGCTAAAAATAAAAACTAAACGGAAGTGTGCGACAAGAATTCAATGTGAAATATCATCAATACGATGTCGTCGTTAGACAATTATAAAGATAAGGAATTATTTCTGATCGTGATGTAAAAATAAGAAAAGAAAAATAGAAAGTGTCAAATCACTTAAGAACTCTGAATATTTCATCATTGCGCTGACATATTGGTTAAATATAAATGAAAAAAAAAAAATTAAAATCGTATAGAGCATATTTTTCTTTTTGAAGAAATGGCCATTTTATAATAATTAAGACACTCGAATAATTATTGAAAGAAAATGCATGTAAAGATTGATTTGTCATTTTAATTTAATTATTTAATATAAAGAATATAAGAAGAAGATCTTGTGATATAAAGAAAAACAAGGTATAAGTAATTGATTCAGAGCAAAACGACATTTTATTCCTTTGCCATTCAAACTTAAAGGAAGATTTTTCGATACTGAGTGAAGAGAGCAAGAGAGTTATGAACAAGAAGAGGCTTGAAATATGTGCCTGTAACGAAAAATCATAAATAGAAAAAACGTTTTATGTAATTTTCATCTAAAAATTAAAATTAATTTTGATCGGCAAACACAACGATATTCTACTTAGCTTGATGTCTATATTAAGGTCGCTACAATATATAACAACAACCGCTACATTGTATAATAACGACGGCTACAATATTCAATAACAGCAGCTACAGTACATAACAACGCTGCAATTATTGCTTGAATTGGATGACTTGAATCGGACGGCTTTATACAATTGTGTTTATAAATTAAACATTGTATTGCAGCGTATTCAGAAGACAAACAGCTTTTTTTGGTTATATATTATTATTATCATTTAGTAATAAGCGTTAAACTTTGATAACTTCCTGTTTTCAAAATAGATGATTAAGAAGTACATTATTTTTTTAGTATAATTATTAATTAATAAAAGGGAGAAAATGAAAAAAGGATATTGCGAAAAAAAGAAGTCGAATAATTTAATTTTTGTCATGAGAGGAAGATAGATTTAGAGGGAAATTATTAGCCGAAGAAAACTAATGGGTAGGGTGGGTAAAGAAGAGCCCAATGTTTAGAGTATGCGCACTAGGTTAAGTTTCATCCGTCCGCTTGTTTCCTAAAGGGTAAGTAAGAGCTATCGTCTTAGTTGATAATTTTAATTCTCCAGAAAAAGAATGTGACGGGCAAGTCCGCTCTATAGTGATCAAAACTAGATCCGAAAAACTCCATCGCCCTTCTTCTAAGTTCGCTATACTCAGTGTGGTTTGTGAGTCTCAAGTCTCAAATGTTTGCAACACTGTCATGTAAGCAGACTGATAAATGCAACTCTAACTGTTCCCTTTTATACGTAAGAATGTACGTATACCAATGTTGACTTATTGTATATGTAAGTAATAAAAAATAAAGACGGGTTTTAATTGTATCTTATATATAGCAATTTTGTATATATCATTTCCACAAAATAAAACCGCTCCCTGCTTGCGCAGAAGTAATTTGTTTAAGTTACTGCCGCAACAACAATCGGTATTTGTACGTTTTATTTCTTGGAAGTTAGCTTTGTGACTACCTCAAAGCTTTCATAGTGTGTTTGCAACAATTTTTATTCTCTTGGCATATCACCGTCGTGTTGGATGGACAATGGTTTTGGTGAGAGCAAAAAATGCGCCGTTGCCACCGGCCAGTTAATGTTTTGCGCCAATATAACCCTTTTAATCCTCGAATGAAGAGTTCTGAATGTTACGAATATTAGATTATTTTTTTCCTTAAGAATCGAATTCCGCTTCGACACTATATAAAACAAAAGATTGGATTTGAGTACAGAAATACCTCAACCTTATTCTTTCATGAATATTCTTACACTGATACAAATGATATTGGTAAATATAAGAAAATTTGCGTATACAAGTGTTGGGCAGGGATTAACGAATTTAAGGACTACATATTCTCGCCGGGCATTGTTAAAACATTTCTAAGGGATAATGGTGGAAAATGTACCAATAAAGAATTTAATGAATATTTGGAAAGAATTGGTATAGTTAGACAATGTACTACTCCGTGTACTCAACAACAAAATGGGGTTATTGGGCGAACAAGTCGTACTTTAGTGGATAAGGCAAAAAAACTGATGATTCGTTTCAATGCATTTTAAAGTTTGTGGGCAGAGGCAATAGGTGATGAATTTTACTTACCCAATATATGTTCCACGAAGGTTCGTGGCGATAAGACCCATATAAGGCTTGGACAGGCAGCAAACCAAATGTACGTCATTTGGGGACTTTCGGGTTATACGCCGTGACATGAAATAAAATGCCGGACAACTATGTATAATGGTTGGGTACATGTTGATATCCAAAGTACATCCTCTATAAACATGGTCCCATGGAGACCGTAGATATGGCAAGG
Organism: Glossina pallidipes; assembly: GCA_000688715.1. Classification (NCBI taxonomy): domain Eukaryota; kingdom Metazoa; phylum Arthropoda; class Insecta; order Diptera; family Glossinidae; genus Glossina; species Glossina pallidipes. The sequence continues at coordinate 535,033 of KK499953.1, forward strand.
TAAAGAATTGTCCATGGAGTAAGACCAGCACATTCATTAAGTGGGTTTCATCCGTCCGTTGGATCTTGTATGGGTTAAAGCATGAGCATTTCTATGGTTGCAACAGTCTGTAGTGCGTCTGTAGGATAAAATTTTATGTCCAGCTGATTAGCTCATTAAGGAACGTATCTTCAATCCTTCTAAATTGGCCCCCAAGTAGAGTTCGAAGATCAATAAACTGACAATTACTATGAAGACATACATAACGTTATACAGACATTATCATTATAGTGTGCTATAACGTGAGGATTTAAAATGTAACCTACAGTCTTACACAGCCTTTTCAAATACTACCGAAGAAGTCAAAGAATTTGAAACTATTGTTGTATGAATTGATGTTCATAATCTAGATTCGCAAAAATTGTCAACATTACGATAGAAGCAAGCATACATCCGATGTCATCATGCTCTTGACACAGTTCGGAACGGAGAAATCGTTTTGAAGCATTTCCTGAGGAGCGAAATAATTGCTGATGTACCGGTTCCGTTTGTTCCGTTATTGGATTTATACTAAAACTTATTGTAAAGAACAACCATTGTATGTTGAGGTGGATTATTGGAAACGTGCATTGGCAACATATATGAGCATATTTACACTTTATTATGCTTCCGTAATTTGCTTATCATTCTATAGTTTTATGATGCTTCTCTTCAATATTTTAGTAACCTCAAATATACATTCACATCGCATAGTGCACGGTCTTGCACATACACAAACGGCAATTGGGTTCATTTACTTTTTTCCGCTCTATTACTCATGTGATTATAACGTAGTAATTTATTATAATACGTTACAACTGTAAGGGTGAACGTGGTCCATACACAGGGTATATAACAGAGGGGGCACCGTTTGCGTAAATATTCGCTTTTTATTGTTATTACCTTACACACCTCTTATTCTACTGCTTACAAGTTACGGCTTAGGAATTGCCACCCACTCCACGACTTAATAATAGCAACCGCCTTTCAGTTAAACCTCACGCGAATGCTAACATTACGTTACTGCCAGTTTTTCGTTCCAATCTTCTAGCGTTTTACTTCGTCTACACTACGTAGATGTGATCAAGAGCGATTGTCAGAGATTGACGACAATGATAACCAAGGAGTAACGCGTACGAAGCTTCACCTTTGGACGAGAACCTAACTGCCCTTAGCAGTTACTACGACCAACAGCGATGATTAGAGGCTAACATACGCAAAGCCATGCTGTGGAAGTACCAAACAGTTACTTGAACGAATTACTTTTTCAGGGAACAGACACAAGACAAATTGTTCAGGGTAATCCGCGTGGCAAGTTATCTTATTGTGGGTAGACGACAAGAACCAAACCAACTTAAGCTGAGAAGCTAAGCGAGGCGGTCACTTTGAATTTATGGGTCAGATAAGACCTTACTTTACGTCTGAAGATTTATGCATTTTATGGCGGCCTTTAAATCATCACAACTAGAGTTAGGTGGTACCCGCAGTTCTTCATCCGGTGGACAGCAACTTACGGATATTTTTAAAATGGAACCATTACTAAACCGTGAATGGTTTACTCCAATGTTAGTTGGAACGAGTACATATTCCACGTCAATATAAAAGATAATAATAAAAGATAGTGAAATTAACAGCTAATAAAATAAATATATGCTAATATTAAATGTAATAAATTATTGTGAGTAAATATAATCTGTGTCTTTATATTAAATGCAATGATATGCTATTGTAAAGGACAAGAATAGTGCACAGGCCATTGTATTTAATTAACAATTAACATAATAGTATATGACTAATGAAATGGAGTTATAATATAATATCATAAAGATTAATGCTACAATAGTAAAAAGAAAAAAATTATATTTATTATTTTTTAAGAAGTGTTCTTAATATGAGCGATTAACATAAGAAATGAATAGGCAAAGAACTTGTAAGCGTATTGGACGTACATTGTGTGTAAGTAATTGTACCAGCAGGGGTTGTTTGTAGTATTGTTTATACACAGAGCATTTAGATTGGGATACACTATGCCATAGTCTAAAAATAGGTTACTGTTATAGCCTAACTTCGAAGTAAAAACGCATGTCTTTTTTCATCAGCTTATACATCTATACATTGTCTTACTTCTTTATGAATATCAAAGGGTCTCACGAATATGCTTGTAATAAGAATATAAAGAGTAGTAATTCAACATGTAACAATATGCAAATCCACTCTCCCTCTAAATGATCTTCATAGCTTAAAAATAAATTTTTCATCTAACGTTTACCAAAATTAGATGGTATGTATTGAGAAAACTCACGTTACTACCTTTCACTGTGGTTAATGACACTTTCAAGATGGTCTTCATCACATTGTACACTTTCGGGTTGTTCGTTTTTATAGTTTAGTTGACGTTACGCTTCTTTCCGTTGCAAAAGCGGATTGAACAAGTATAAAGTCAGTTCGAAGTTTAAGTTGATTCACATATCGTTTTATAAGAACTTCCGATGTTTGCCCTTGATAAAGTAGTCGAACAATCTGACGTATCATTTTTGCAGGTATTCTCTTTTTTTCTTTTCCAAAATTTTGAATGCATGTGATATTTGAAATTACGTGTATAATTTTTTGAAAAGTAAGATTCGATTCTTTAAGTAGTTCGCGTCTATGAAGTAATTCGGCTTCAGATCTACCGTCGACACTGTATATGAAACGATAAATAGAAAGGAATTTGTATAGCATCTTTGCGTTGGATTTAAAGTTTCTTAGACAACTGTAACGCATGTTGCCCATAATCCACTCAGTGATAGCCCCGTTAGTTGATGCTTCACGTTGGACGCCACTTTGTGCGTACCAAAAATAATTTTACTATTTTGTCCTAAATCTACAAAAAGTTTAGGGCAACGTTGCGGTGCCACTTAAAGAGATATGGAGGCCTATGAGGTAGGCATACGTGCCATAGCTGAGCTGGCGAGTTCGTGAGATATGGGAGGGTTCTTTAACTTGTTCACTCCTAGGACGAATACACCAAAGAATTTGCATGTACTTCCACCTTACCGAATACCAGATTGACGAAGCCCTAATTGACCGATCGGGGACTTGGCCCTGGACCTACTCTTAACCCACCCTGCCTATTGATCTCCCTTCGGCCCATAGAAAGGTTTGTAGGAGACCCCGAAACTACGTCCGAAGACCGCTGCTAGCGTACTTTCCTCTCACAATTTAAAATAAAACTATTTTTATATCGTCTTATTTTCTTACAGTTTATATAGAAATTATTAAGGTAAAATGTATAAAAGCTACCGGTAAATTTATCCGTCTGAGTGGCCGAGAGGCAATAATCTCGATTAGCAACTCAATGGTCGTGTGTCCAAATCTCTAGTGCGGTAGAGTTTTTAAAAAGCCGAAAATCTTAGATACTATTGCTTTGAGACTTTAGACTTAGAATTTATTCTATGGCTAAATTTATAATAACAATACCGGTAAAGGTAAGTATAGGTATAAGTAAGTATGAACACATATTTGAATGTACATATGTGTGCAGGTGAACATGTACGTGTATATAATATTTTATGTAATAAAAATAATTTGGTATATAAGAATCGTTTATCGTTTATAGGAAGTCCCTTTTCAAAAAAATTTATTAAAAACACAAAACTCTTGGACCTTCTGATTTCGTTGGAATTATAATTTTTATTGTTTACGTGGGTATACTGTATGTGATCTACCACATGCGATTAGAAATTTGCAACTAAAAGCCGCAACCAGACCAAAACCCATAACAAGACTGAACCCTGAGCGCATTGCAACATGCTCTTTTACAATTGCGATCACCATCGCTGTCCCGTTGAATTGGTGTCTTGCCTCTACCTGTTACAAGCGCACTTTATGATGTATTTGCTATAATAGCAATGTTTACTTGTGTATATGTTATCATTATGTTCTTACGTCTATCTTATTATTAATGTTATCTAAGGTACCAAACCGTATGATCGAACAGTTAACCCTTCCTTAACAAGGTGCCAGCTATGACTGTGAATAGAAACCATTCCAGACAATTGTGTGATTTTGTAAACTACAAGGCCGTTAGGTATGTGCCTTTATATGATATGTACCAATGAAGCATATATATTGGAACTGTATATTAAAAGATGGAACTGGTAATCCTTACTTAACAGTGCTAGCTATTAAGATACAAGCGTGAATAGACAACATTCGGGACAATTGCAAGATTTTGCAAACCACAAGACCTTAGCCTTTATATGATATGTAGCAGTGAAGTATATATATTGAAATTATGGGTCTGTAAATATTAAAACATGCAACCGTTGATCTCTAATTAGTTAGAATCGTTCGATCATCTAATATTTCTGCAAGCACAAATATTGTTATAAACCGACATATGTTTCGAAGCAAAAAAAATACTGAAAGGAATATAACAACAAAGACGGAAAAAGTGCAGAGGCAAATACGCGTATCACAGAGAGGATATTTTACCCAACTCTATTTCCCCCTACGCAAGGGGGATGAGAGGTCCCTATACTTTCATATGTAACTTAGTACACGATCGGACAGACTGAACAACTACTTTTGAAATTTGATGAGTTACGTGTGAAGCATATTGCGGACTATGGACGGACAATTACGCAGATAGAATTGTTATTGGTAAGGGAGCAAAACGCTTCTTTACAATCTTTAATCTAACGCATGACGTCACTGTACTGCAACAACAGGTTTTAACTTCCTTCTTTGGAATCCGTATTTGTTTTCTTTTTTCACATGAAAATTAGCGTATAAACTGTTAAGTATAGTGTATATATACGTGCGTATATGCATACGGGACAAGCAATTAATTTTAATTAGAGGATCTTTAGAGTAAAGTCTTCCACAATCAACAAAATTTCGGGATTTACTTATAATTGCTATTTTTAAGCTAATTAACATTCAACAGTGCTCTTTTTATTTATTCTTAAGCTCAGATTATTTAAGAGGAGATGTTAATCCGACCAGAACTTTATTCACAGCTTTAATTAATTCAAATTTGTCATAAAATTTAAATTTTAAACTCACTTTTAATAATTTGATGGAAACCATTATCAAATTAAAAATGTCCTTTATATGCACACGTAGGTTTTCCATTTTTATTCTGAATTATTGCAAGGACAAGGTCGACCTGAATTTATTGTGCAAGAACATTTTAATTACAGGAATTTATTTCGATGTTTGCTGAATTATTTTATTTATGTGAAATATTACCAGTCATCGCATCATCACGCAATATGATCGTAAGATAGCGTGGCTATGTATGTTAAAAATCCCTTTTATGCGCACTTATACACATTTTTCCAACAGCAATAAAGTGGAACGTCTATACACTGTGTCATTTTATGTGAGCATGTTTTCACCCAAGTAAAACTTGAAAAACTTAAATATATATAAAATATACAATAAAAGACATACAAGATATATGTGAAGTTTATTTTCCCGAGTTTTTTTGTTAAACTATTTTTTTCCGCACAATTTTTCAACATTTTTACTGTCATATAAATTTTTTCTCTTCCCACTTTGCGCCATCTTGATTTCTGCTCCCTTTTCTTTTCTCTCCGCTATCATCAAAGACCACCTTTTCCCGTCCCAAAAATTGGCTTTTCTGGCGCGAGAGCTTCACAATCATTTTTTCGGTGGAGGGTTGCATTGTTGTTTTAGCAACAATGAAACGAAATATAATTGTGGAAAACAAAAAAACACCGTTCGGTTAATCTGTTTGTCTGAGGAAGAAGGGTTGTATGGTTGGTATGCAATAGATGCAAAAGTTATTTATTACAAGCGTCCGAAGTTAATTGAGGACCATTATCTGTCACAAACATTCACTGTAGGCAAAGTAATCGCACTGAATGAAAAATTGGATCAGCAAAAAATTTCCGTCCGATTATATGTTTCGGCCAAGTTTTATATTGCTTAGGTCGAGCACAGTGTTCTATTTTAAAAATATCATATTTTGAAGCTAAGCTTTGATAGTCATTATTAATGTTTCATCTTAATAATGCTTCCGTGATTATCATGAAAAGAAATAAGGCTTTATTTTCCAATACTATTCGGATAAGATCAGTATGCGCGAAGTGATCCATTGTGTACATCGTATTTACTTATAAAAGCCAAATCTTTACGTAGTTATAAAATCTAAATATTGTGCAATGTGCGAGTGCTTTCATCTTTAAATTTAACCTAAGTACTTGAAATCCTAAACCTGTTGCAACGCTTGTAAAGAAAACAAAACTTGTTTTAAATCAGGGACCAATTTCCATTCCGGACTTATAGATTATTCTAGGTAATTAATGTTGAGGTGAGGTCTTTTGATTTTTTCATGTTAATCGAAAGAGAATTGTAGAGCAATTGTTCCAGCGATAATCATTATGATTATTAAAATGGTGTATGCATATATACAAAGCCAACGTTAATCAATTTCTAAAATGAAGAACATCAAAGATTTTGACCAGGCGTTTTAAATACAAGCACATGCTCACAATTAGTTAGAAAGAATTTTTCTCCATATTGTCTTGCTTTTAATTGGTTTGGCTTTTTTTTTTTTGTAATATTTTTGAAGTTTCAGGATATATAAAAATTTCGTGTTTCTTTTTGTTTTTATCATAATAAGCAATGAGTTTATTAAGTAATTTAAAAAAAATTTCAGTTTTTCCTTTCAAAGTTCTTCTTGACATAAACTGAATTTTTGTATGTCTGTCTATTGATTTATTATAAATTTCCGACTATTTTTACAAAGCAACTTTCTTACGTTTTCTTTTCTGTCGAGAGCAACTTTTCCACCTCTATCCTCCATCTCCCAAACCGAACACCCAGGCAAACCAAAAGCCAAAAAACCATTTCACGCTGTCGAACTCAAGCTAGTTCGCAAACTTAATAATCTCGGCAATGCACGATTGTATTCTTTGAAAGAAAGAAATTGTTAAACCAAAACCATACATTACAAAATGTAAGGAGTTACGCTTATCCTTTAGTCTTAGTCTAGAATTAAGGGAGCATTATTATATAAGCTTAAGGGGAAAGATTTTAAAGCGCAATTTAGAAGGAATATCGCGAAGTACGCCTAGTTTAAATGAAAGAAAAGAGGGGTTTATGTTTTGACAGTTCAAGTGAGCAATGCGAAAAGGTTATTATTAAAGGACATCAAAATGTGATATACGATTTGATCGTTCTAACGTTTTATAAGGAGCGTTTGAATATATAGGTAATGTTAGTGCACTTACAGAACTAAGGACATACAAACGTGTCATACAAATAAAATAAATAAATAACCTTTAGAAATCTGGTTTAATAAACAACAAGTAGCTTAAATATTTCATTTATAAATTCCAACAAATCAAATGAGAAAGAAAAAAAGACGAAATTTAAATTTTAGTTAAAACAGCCTAAGTTAAAAAGTGAAACATTGTCATATAGACTTGTGTTCTGAGTAGTGCGTGTTTTCTTTTCGTCTGCAATTTTTTAATTGTTTTGGTGTTTTTGTGTTGTGCATTTAGCTCGTGCTTTTTCAGTGTTTGTTTTCTAAAACTGATTATCGCGGATACCGTACGTGTTTCCTCTAAATATAATAAAAAAAAAAAAAATTAAAAAAAACAACAAAAAATAAAATATTGAAACATTTGACCTTATCCTCAGTAGTTCCAAACCTTTTCAAGTGAGCGGTTATTTCATAAATAACTAAATAGTAGACAACTATAAGGCATAATGACCCCGGGGCCGCCAGATAAAAACTCGAATAGATTCCATCTATTAGCTGACACATTCCCCAAAGGAAAAAAATTAAAAATTCGGACTTTCCGGTGTTGCCAATCAGTTAAGTCCCGCCTATTGACAAAATATATCGTTATTTCTTCAACTGACGCTAACGTAACAATTTCTCAAATCAACCCGTTTGCTATAAACAAAGCCTTAGATTGCATTACAACATACATACACTCTATTTCCATTCAACGCGATGGGAATTTACTTGTTCTTGCTGGGAAACCACACGCAACCGAAAAACTCATAAAGTCGAAATCGTTATCTAATTTATGTACTATTTCCGCTAAGCTGCATGAAAAACTGAACTCAGTTAGTGCTAAAAGCATGTGCCGGAAGACGAAATTGTTCGCGAAATGGGCAGTCAAAGAGAGACTGATATTTTTAAATTCATTAAACTAAATGACGACGGAAAAACCCTCTCTCCTGCAGGAAGGATTATTTTGACTTTTGATCGCTACCGGTTACCGCGAATATTTGATGTGGCTTGTTATAAATGTTAAGTGGAACTCTTCATTCCAAATCCAATGAGGTGCAAAAACTGCCAACGCCTGGGTCATACGGCAAAAAGATGCACCAGTGCTCCATCATGTGCTAACTGTCAACTATCAACACTCGTCGTTAGACAAGCAACGCCCACGTTTTATACAAATGCGGGAAATTCTAAAAATCAAAACAGAAAATTGTTGTAGCATGGGCGAAGTGCGACGCAAATGCCGGGAAATAAATCCATCTGGGCCCAAAGAATTAGCAAAAATAACACCTACGCTGCTGTTGCCTCGCAAATCGTGCGTAATAAGCCTTTAACTCCAACTCCTTCCTATGAAAAATCTGTTCTACCATCAATCAAAAATCGTATTGCGAAACCAGTTACCTCATCAGCCAAAGATAACATTGATAAAATCAAAGCAACAACAAATACCGAAAAAACTAAAAAGACAACACGTATCCTAAAATCTAATAAACTAAATTCACCAGAATCGCCACCTCTCAACTCTAGTAAACAAATTATAAACTGTAATGAATCCAATCTTCCATCCCTTAATGAACCGTCAATTTCAAACTATTCACGTGTGCCCACTCATTGGACTTCAAATGTACGCAACCACCTAAGTGCAGACTATTCTGCTGGTAAGAATTCTACAATGGAACATTAAAGGACTTATTAATAATTTTTACGAACTCCGTTCACTCATAAATGATTTTAATGCAACCTTTATATCCCTTCAAGAAACCCATTGTAGAAGATCTTTTAATTCTATTCCATCCAAATCATATACTGGATACTTCACGAATGCTGATCAAAATTCATATTCCAAACAAGGAGTTGGTGTTTTATAAAATCAAGTATACCTCACAAACTCATAAATTTTAGTTCCAACATACAAACCGTAGCGATACAAATAATTTTAAACATAAGATTTACAGTGCTTTCGCTCTATATCCCACCTTCGCAATCGTTTTCTCAGCAAGAACTCTACAATTTATTCTCCGTAATCCCCCTCCCCCATTAATTATATGCGGCGACTTTAATAGCTGGAATACCATCTGGGGCTCAACAGTAAACAACGCTCACGGTACAGTTTTAGAGAAGGCCTTCCTTCAAAGCAATCTCTGCATTTTAAATGATGGTAAACCAACGCACTTTTCAACTCATCATACCTTTTCACATATTGATTTAACATGTTGCTCTCCGTCACTTATTCCTTTGGTTTCCTGGTCTATTCCTGATGATCTACATAACAGTGATCACTTTCCAATCATAATCGATCTTAACCTTTGAAAGTCCTCCGTTACTCCAGCAAAACAGGCCAAATTCCTCCTAGATAAAGCGAATTGGATCAAAGAGATCGATTCATATCTGAATTCAAAACCTTTTAACGGCAACTGCAACCATGATGCTACTACTATGTCTAAAGCCATTCGCACGGCTGTTCATCTCTCTATTCCCCAATTCAACAGCTTTTTTAGACAAGCTAGGCTTCCTTGGTGGAACAACACGCTCTCTTTATTGAGGAAAAATAAAATGGATCTATGGCACCACTTTAAGAGATGTCCCGATCATGATCATTTGTTATTATACAAAAAGGCCAATGCCCTATTCAGGAAGGAATTACGAGAACTAAAGGCACTTAGTTTCGAATTTTTTCGATAAGAATTCACAGAAATACATTAATGAAAGTTGTCTGGAACAAAATCAACAGACTCAATGGGACTTCAAATTTGAATGAAATTTCTGCCACCTGCACTCCCAATGGAACTTTAACTGACGCAGATGAGATTTCTAATTACTTTGGAAAAGGATGGTCCGAATACTCCTCTGACAGCAACTTTTCCAGTGCTTTCATTGAAAATAAAAGGACTCCAGCTTCTCTTTCAAATAATATTGACAGATGTGCTATGTTCCTGGAAAATTGCATGTCTACCTTAGAACTTGCAAGTTGTCTCTCCAATTTGAAGCGGAGGACACCTGGGCTAGATCGCATCTTTTACCAAATGGTCAATGCTATGTCTAATTCAAGTAAAAAGAAAATACTGGGCCTATATAATACGGTGGTTTTGACTGGCCATATACCCTTCACGTGGAAACTGGCAGCAGTGAATCCAATTCCAAAGTCACAAAATGTCTCCAACGCATCGGATTATCGCGAATCTCTCTTTTATCTTGCCTTTCAAAAGTATTAGAGAAGATCATGGCATCAAAATTACCCTCGTTTCTTGAGTCCAAGAACTGATTACAAAGCAACAAGTTGGTTTCAAGCGGGGTAGAGGGTGCATCGACGCTCTTTTACATATTGATTACTTTACGAGCAAAGCAATTTCCGAACGGCATCATGTAATAATTCTCTCAATTGTTTTCGAAAAAGCATTTGACAGAGTTGGTCTTCATGTTATTTTAAGACTCTTGAAATCAGGGAATGTTGGACCCAAATTCTTCACCTACATCAAATCAGTCATGTCGCATCGGCGGTTTAAAGTTAGAATTAACAATCATCTCTCTGATTCCTTTCCGCTAATGAACGGCATTCCGCAAGGATCTCCTCTTTCTGTCACGCCGTTCCTGATCGCTTTCAACGGAATTAGTAAAATTCTTTGCCGTGTACCGAGCATCGAACACTGTCTCTACGCAGACGATGTATACATTTTTACAAAAGAAAAAGATAACACAAAGGCAATCAATATCCTCGAGTCTATTGGAAGAGAGATCTCCACATGGGCTAGCTCGTCAGGAGCTAAAATTTCTATACAAAAATCGAAAAAAATGCACATTTGTCGAAAACAGATGTGTGATGCAGGAAATCTACTGACGCATATTAACGACTTACCAGTACTAAACGTGCAGTCGCTCCATATCCTCGGGCTCACGTTTTCCAACAATTATCGTCGGAAAACACACTGCCTTCGGTTAAAAAATTCTATTTTAACAAGGGTAAATTTCATACAGTAGATTGCTTGGAAAAGCCATGCGCACATTAACACTATTGCCTATCTTACCAAAATGCTTGTTTTAAGCAAGATTGACTACGCTTTGATAATTTACAGCAATAGCTGCAAATCTAATATCAAGATTCTTAAACCGGTTTATCACCAAGCGCTTAGAGCAAGTTGTTATGCTTTTCGGACGACGCCCATAAAAAATATTACAATTGAAACTGGTCTCGCAACTTTAGAAAATAGACTTTATGAATTAAAATCTAAAATAGTCCCCAAGTTTCTTAATTCAAACAAATCTATTCTCGGTGATGACATGAGAAAGATTATTATTGCGAAGAAAATTCCAAACTCACCGTCTGCAATTGACTATTGTTTGCACGTCGCAAAGGAATTGGACATTCCCTTAAAAATTTCCCGCTATTTTGGCGTAAAGGCTCCATGGATTTTGAAAGACTGCTCCTTTGACATCGCGCTGTCTGTGCACAAAAAAGAAGATACTCCAAATTACGTGTTCAGAAATCTAATAGCTGAAAAAACCCGAGTACTGGAGAGTACCGGTTGGAATCTTTTATACACAGACGGCTTAAAATCTTCTGGTCTGTCTCCTGCTTGTGCCGTGGTAGATGCTTCAGGACAGGTTCTTCTCAATCACATATTTCATGAAAGTACTTCAACTTTCACAGCCGAAGCTAAAGCTATCCTTCACGCTGCCAAACTTGCCCATAAAAACAAACTTAAAACCGTCATTGTTACTGACAGTTTGTCTGTATTACAAGCTATTCGATTTCGAGATGGAGCACTATCAACAAATTAAGCAATATAATTACAACACCAGGCGGAAAAATTAAAAAGTTGTGGGTTCCTAATCATATCAGTTTATTGGGAAATGAGCAGGCTGATCGAGCGGAAAAGTATGGTGCTTCTGCACCTCTAATTATCGATGATGTCATGGAAAAGTTGGATCTTCAAAGATACGTTGGAGGAAAAGTTAAAGAGAAAATTACAGAAGGAAACCTACAATACCATCATCAACACTATTCTTCTATTAATCCTCAATTAATTTCACCTTTATATCCAACAAATGTTGTGAAAATCAAGATCCAAACTTTTTCGAGAATTCGCCTTGGTCATACAATCGCAACTGACCAATGGATCTTAAAGAAGTCTTTCTCCCCAATCTGCAGTTGTGGACAAATTTTTACTATAAAGCACATTCTCTGTGACTGCCTTATCTTTGTCTTGGCTAGAAGTATTGCATTTGGAACGACTAACCCGTTGAACATTCTAAAATCAGTTTCAGAATAGAATATGAATTCAATATATTACTTCTCATTAAAACTACTAGGCTCAATATCTAATGTTCATTTTTATAAATTAGAGCCGATAGCCTGTGTTGGTAGTGCTCAATATCTTTTTTTAGTCTAAGAATTTATTTCATTAGTCTAAAATTTCAATAATAATAATAATAATAGTAATAATAATTTACTTTATTAATAATTATTACTAGGCCCAATATCTAATGTACATTTTTATAAATTAGAGCCGATAGCCTGTGTTGCTAGTGCCCAATATCTTTTTTTTAGTCTAAAAATTTATTTCATTAGTCTAAAATTTTAATAATAATAACAATAATAAGAAGTGAAAACATAATTTGTGTGCTGAAATTTTAAAATAAATACTCATACGCAATTTACAATTTTCTGAGAAAACGAAAAATGAAAAAAAATACAAATGTGCTGATTCATAAAGCTCATAAGTTGAAATTGCGGATTAGGATTTATTATATTTTCATCGTTTATGGAAAAAGTTACCTCGAGATTTTTTTGCTTTTTAACAATTTTCGACATATACAATGCATCTTCTTGAACAGCAAAATCTGGTCTTCATTGAGATAGAATCACCGGTAACATCATATAGTTTTAAGGTGCATTTTTTAATAACGTATTGTTGAATTTAACAATGAGGATTCTGGTTTCTTAATAAGACATATGTGTTGATATCATTCGGCGATATATTGAGGTTGAAAGGAGACTCGATTTTATGACAGCAACATCTACGTTGTCGAACAAAGCACGCAAACCCGAAACAACGATGTCTGGCCTGTGAAAGCTTTTTGTGACAATATTGTTAACTACTGCTATTAGAGACAATATGCTGTGCAAGTGACATGCGGACGTTATGAATTTCTTGTATCGTTTTAAGTTTTTCGTCAACAGTTTGACAATGTGCTTTAAACTTCGCTTCAAAATTATTATTAATATGATTGATGACAGATGAGATCCTTTCGGAACTCCAAGCAATCATTAAAGGTGAAATTAAGGTCTCGATTTCTATGAATTGGATGGTGATCATCAGTAGTAATGTTTGAATATTTCTTAGGAATGCTTCAAATTCTTTTAAATCCTTAAACGGCTTTAATTCACTTACGACTTTTATTTCAGACTCATCAATTAGTATTGTAGGATACAAGAAAAAAAATTGTTCAACAAATTTTTGGAGAATATCTGTTGCACTGTGGAATATTTATATCCTTAATCTCCTTCCATTCTTCATCAAGCTCAATTTTAAGATGTGACTCTTTTTAATCTATTTTTGAGAAGTATTTTTCGTAGCGAACAGTGTGAAACAACATATTCCTAGCTGGTAATGGATGTTGAGCAATATCAGTTTGTTCATTGTCAGATTCTCCAAAATCCCCACAGATACGTGATGAACTATTAGGTTTGCTTTCAAGAACACTGGAAGACGCTCAATTGTTGCGGGATATCTCTTGAGCCACCGAAAATTCAAATTCTTCTATAAATTTTGGCAACAGCGCAAAAGGTACGGATCCGGCTCTAAAAAAATCAACAATTGTTAATATTACTTCCTTGGTCATTTGTTCGCATTTCATTTTCAATTTTGGAGTTCAATTTTGACCGAACCGATGTAGTAATCTTTTTAACACGCGTCATTTAGGCGTACTCATATTTACCGAAGTTTCTATATTTGTGAGTGAGGTCGAAGCATCGGAATCTATTTGAAATTTAATAATTTTTTTAAAAGTTTTACAATCTATAAGAGTTTTTTTATTTTTCTATTTTCTCAACATTAGCTGTACTCTCTTTACTTTTTCCCTTTTTGCTGCTGATATAAACATACAGGTGCAATTTGAGATTGTTCGGCGCACTTATACTAAATGGCCCTTCTGAGCTTGCATTTGTCTCGATCCTGTGATTTAATAATGCATACTGTCCTGGATGCTGTTGTAATAGCATCGTGCGGTGTGCGGACTAAATTGTGAACGCGAATCGTGTCATTAGTAAAATTTTTACATGGTTGCGCAGCGGTGGAATTAAACATAGATTGCCTAGCTTTTCCGCGAAGATCTACTACACAATTTTTATACGACTGGTTACGTTTAATTTGTATTTTTAGCATTTTAGCAACTAAGTGTTGTTTTGGAAAACATATCTGACGTTTTCGAGGTTAACTCAAAAAAGGTTTAGTCTTTCAAGTCCGCATTTCCAAATAAAACTTTTTGGAGTTCAAAAAATAGGGCCCCTATCCAGGATAAGAAAAACTTTCTTCTTTTTCGTATAAGTTATTCTGTATGTGCTATTATTATTATTATTATTTGCGTGGGAGTCCGCGAACTGGAAAATCTATTGTACCCGCCCGTGAACCTAGCCATCTAGTTTTAGGATTTACATCAATACCGCCATCTTCTTTGGTTCGGAGCACCATCGCTTGTCCGGCGTTATAAAATCTTCTCCAAACAAAAGGTATCCAATTATGCAGATGGTGTCAAATTTACATAGAATGTGATCGGACATTTCATTCGTGCCTTGGAAGAATCTGCATGAACCGTCTTCGGACATACCCAATTTTCTCAATTCGTATCGGACGTAACCATGCTCTGTAGGTCGTTTGTTCTCAGTCCCAGTAGGTTATTTGGCATGTCGGATGACTTCATGACTCTTTTTGCTTGTCATTGTCGTGTACTCTGACCCTTGGGATACCAGCTAATTAATATAGCTTATTGGTACGGCACAGGCAGGTTAGGGACCTGTCATTAACGCTCGGACCCGCCTGTTGTCTTTCGTTGCCATCAAAGTGACCAGGTACCCATGTTAGTGCTTGCCTAGCTCATTCGATGTGCGAAGGTATTTTAACACAAGCCTCGATGCTACCATTTGCCCTTTTAGGGGCTTGAAGGCAGATAAAACCTCTCCCCTCTTCTTAGGCATTCAGAAGCGCATGTGGAGATTGCGTAGACTTCTGCTTAGAATATGGAAAGACGATATTCTACTGGTACGGCCTCGGGTCACTTCAACGTGTTTTGCAATTTTTCAATTTTGTACCGTCGGCGCTTTCTTTGTTGCTTATCCGTTCCAACCCGATCTCGGCGCTACGGTCGGAACTGGTGCGACAGTACTACCTTTGCGGCACAATGGTCTGATATCTTGACAAAAGATCCGCCCATGAAATTTTTCAATACCTATAGGCGGCCATTAAAATTTCCCAATTTTAATTTGGCGACAGCCTAAGTGCGCTCAGTAAACTTTGTAGGTGTTATGCCCTGCAGTAGCGGTTCCAAGGCATTCAAGGAGTAGAATTTTATCGCACCAGTCATACCAACGAAAGCGAGCTGTTGGGTTTTGCTTTGTGCCGTCGCTGCCGTTTTTTGGTTTACGTTAGGCTACCAGGCCAAAACAGCATAGGCTAACGTAGGAAGAATTGTGGCGGTATAAGACTTGTACTGGAGCTAATATCCCATGTTTTACTGCATACGCGTAGGCAGACAAAGACTGCACTGGTCGCCTTTTCGGTTGACTGTGTTAAATGATAGATACAGATTTTTCAAAATGGACCTATGCATTTCATCTCGTTTGAATAGTCAAAGACAACATCATGTTAATCGACGTTTTTCAACGTTAATTTTCTCGTTTTCGAGAAAGGAGGAGCATCTTTTGTGGATTACTGTGAAACCCTTTATCCTAGCACCACTTGTGTGTTATGCGTAGGGCTTTTTGAATGCGTTCAGTAACTGTTTGATCATATCATCCCACAAAGGAAATTGCCAAATCGTTTGCATAACCCAGGGGTTTGAGTCCCAGGTCACTAGCAGCTCATCTATAACTACGAGATAAATCGGAGGAGAGGAGGGCTGCTTGGGGCACCCTTTATTGGCCCAGATAGTTAAGAACGTCCCTGCTATCTCCGAAGTAACGTGTCTGATATTCGGTATATTGACTATCCAGTTGATAATTAGTTTTGTAATGTTTTTTCCCTCAAGGCTCATTCTATAGCCTCGTACAATGTATTATCGAAGGTCCCTGTTGAAAAATTTTTTGACTTGGGATCTAAACTTCTGAAGTCTCTGATTCTATCGCAACACGTCCATTAAGACTTTTCAGTCTTTAGAGGACAGGTCCCTTATATGTTTGAACAGAGACTCTGCCCTTCAAATTCAATAGCGTCCGCACTGTTGGGGCGATGCGGAGAGCTGCCGACGAAGTAACCTTCCTGGATACGTGTCATCCCAAAATGGAGGAACTTAGGTTGCGAGTGAGATTTCACTCCTCCTTCGCGGAGGAGTGAAATTGGGTGCCCTCCCTCGATTTAAAATAATTAAATTGTTTCCTAAGAAATATTTAAGAAATCACTCGCTTCCGAAACTATCATTTGAACTGCCCCAAACTGTATGGGGTGGTTTATCGTCACAACTAATTAGTCCAGTCTGCTAAATGTGTAGTACTGAACACCCGTCCCACGGGTGTGAGCACCCCTGTCTCGCCCGGTAAGTGGACGAAAGTTTACCAGTGATTAGTACTAGTTACCATCGAGAAATGAAGCCGCTACGTCCCCACCGCCGTTTGTGAACCCCCTGCTAAAAACTGAATGGCGGATTCAGCATGCTGGAAATTCACTTGAATTCACTTGAGCCGAAACAGAAGCTGAAAACTTGTCCGTTTTTCTTCAGCACAGCTTGCGAAGATTCCAGAGTTAGGGCCGTAGTGTTCCTTGTAATATCCTTCTGCAGTATCTTCCGACAATCAACGTCTAAGACCTTGTTCTGGCCCTCCAGATATTTTATAATGTCCGAAGGCTCGACATTTTTTCCTTCAGGAAAATAACCGACGATTACTTGCGGCTGAGGTAACTCTTCCTCAGAGAAGTCTTTAAGAGCGACGCCCCTTATGTGCTCCCCTAAGTAACTCGGGTTGAGAGCCGAGTAGAGCGTTTTGCTTGTCAGTGGGGATGTATCCAGCTGCCCTCGGAAATGGCAAAGTCATCAATTTCCTCTGTTTTGGTATTTATTTCTGCATAGTTATGTCTGAAAGATTAGAAAAGAAAAGGTATTCAGTCGAGACAGAGCCTTTTTATCTTGAAGAGGCGAAGACACGCTCACGTAGTGCCATTCGTCCGGTACGGTACGTGTGACACTCGCGATTACGGGTTTTACCTAGATTGCCTCTTTAGATCCGTCATGTTCTATTAAAGGAAAGAAGGATTTGTAATAAAATATAAAGTTATATAACACAACTACAATAGCAGAAATATTTGAAGTCAGAGGGGACTAAATTACAGGCCCCAATTCGATCCAACACACGAGAGGTGCCCATTGTGTGATCAACATACAGATGACAATGTAAGGCAATTTAATACGAGCTGCCCGATATTATGGATTTGAGTGTCGCGTACTACAATATACACCCTGGGAATAAATGAATTGATGGCAATTTTAAATAGCCAGAACTAGTCGCTACTGGCTGTACAAAAGGCAAAGGAATACGGAAACTTTAAAGACAACGAAGATGTACAATTGTTAAGCAAAGATTATCTTATTTGCTTTCTGTATGTTGACGTTGAATACGTTGCTTTCCTTACGTTAGATTAGTTGGCGCTCTGACTTTGTAAATACGATACGGTACTGTAATGACCCACATTATGAATAGATTTGAACACAGAACTTGATGTTCACGTAGCCCACTAATTGGTAATATTGTTGCACATATATCCATATATAAGCACATGTCAAACACCGTAACAAATATATCTGATTACATTGGAGACCGTAATTTTGACGCTATACCCTTTAAATTTAATACTTTTGTAATGTACATACCTTTTCCTAAAAAAAAAAAACTGAAAGTCGATATTATTTTTAATCATGTTTGTCAACATAATTATTGATAATATGGTATTGCGTCATTGTAAAAACAAATTTCGCAAATTGTAATTGTGGTGATTTTCAATTTCCACATATTTTTTTCATTCCGTTACGTAGAATACAGAACTTTGGCATTTTGCAATGATTTTATTTTTTTTTTTGTTATTGTTATTCTTTTAAAGAAATCTTTTTATTCTGTTTGGATACCTGCAATTAACGTTGGGTTTCCTAACCGTTGCTTTTGACGAGGCAGGCGTTAGTAGAATAATAAATAGAATAAGTTTCAAAAACATTAAATTCTTTACAATTTTTTATGCTACATATGTTGACAATGTATTATTAAGAACACGAAAATTATATCTTTTTTATTAGAATTAAAAAAATTAGACTAATGTTTATTGTAACGTAATTCAAATTCATGATCAACTAAATATAAACGATTAGTGGATGTAAGCAAAACAGATTTGGCAATTGTGTGACTTTGCACCTTGAATCAACGGTTGCTGCTTAACGACTGACTCTTGTTCCTTCGTGTTTCTTTGCAACGTAACTTCGCCCTTTTACTTTTTACTGTCAGCTTACTATTGTTTAGTACTGCTTAGTCTGCACTTTACATATACACTCCTTTGGCAAACTCTTTCAATTAGCGAAAGGACCGCTGGATAATATTTTTCTACTAATTTCCATTAGTATATAATATAGTATAGTATTAGTATTAGTATTTTATATACACTGCGGCCAGTCTCATCTTGTTTAGAATGTCTACTAATAGTGGTGTAATTTCTACTGCCAATTCTTTCCAAATATTTGTACTGTCTTTACCAATCGATCCAAACATCATGTATTGATGTTTGGTTACAGATTAAGAGGGTAATAATATATATAAAATTTTACTTTCGCTTTCGCTTTTGTTAATCGGCTGGTTTGCTTTGCGGATGAGAGAGCAATCAGTGTTATACCATTCCCTTTCCGTTTTTTTGCTTCAGATATACACAACAGCTGTTAAGTTTACTACCTCATGTCGATGAAATTAGACGAAAAAAAAAACCGCGTACGGTTTGAGCAATTTGTTCCAAAAGTGCATATTTTCAAGAAGAATATTACGTTCAAGACTAGAAGCTTTTCCAACTGCTGCTTGGCATAGTTCCTTAAACGTAGCCAGTAATAACAATAAAAAAAGGTAAGGTTTGTTACTCCTCTGAAGTTCTTGAAATAAATCTTGAAATGCTCCTAATGCATATGTGCTCCCCGTCTCCTCGATACTTGCTCACCAATATGATCGATGCGAAAATTATTAATTCAATAATGTTCCATATTTATTGCACACAACAGTAGGGTTAAGTTATTATAATAATAATATATATTACGAGGTGTGCTAGTTTAAATGTATACAAGAGGGTAAGATGTACTTATGAAGATGTTTAAAGGTAATTGTAAAATGTAAAAAACGGAATAAAATATATTTAATTTCATGTGATGTTGGTAATTGAATATTCGTAAATGCCCACTATCTTCGTAATAACGACGACATTTCAATTGTTGCCCATTTATCGGCAGCTTCTGCATCGATAGCTGCAATGTTAATGACTATTTACTTATTGTACTACCAATTGAAATACTGATGTAGATACGCTGCATTGTTCCTGTTTTGTAAAAGTTGACTTTTAAAATTAGCATAGTATACTAAACGTAAACGAACCCCAGCGGATAGCTCTTTTTTTTAATCAAATTTTTGTGTTATGCCCGCTGTGACATCAAACAACGCTCGACTGACACAGCGAAAATAATAACGCAAATATCATTGCCATTACCAACATTACTTTCAAGAGACAAAAGGTAGATCGATTCTACTTTCGTTTGTGCATTTTCTGATGAAACAAACCGGAAGCATCTTAATTAATCAGAAGCCGGAAAAACAACATCTCAAAAATAAATTAACGATTTGAAATACCAGTAAATGGACCAACAAGTTTGTTCACTTAAGTGTGAGTTGCTAAGATTAAATATAAGTTTTCATATATCATTGACATTCTAGTCGAAAATTTTGTAAGCTCGTTTTCTGAAAAAGTAAAATGTTACGCACGAAAAGTAGGACAAGTTCACCTTTAACTGGCTTAGCAACAGAAGTAAATTGCAAAGTTATTAATGCACAGGCTGCACAGTCTGTGGATATTTTTAATACGTCAGGGGGACAATTTGCCATTGAGATTTTCGCAGCATTAGTGAAACTCCCACAATTTCGGACAAGCTTTTGCACAAGACGTGTGATTTACCCAAGTGGGGAGACGCCGTAATGGCTTTACTATAGGTGATAATAAGTCCGGCAATTTGAAAGAGATTTTTATTCAGCGACACGCCATCAGTGGAAATAGGCGACCAGATAAAATTGTATTACTCGCTAGTTGGATTTTCGGACCTTCTAATTCTTGTGCAGTTTCTGCTTTGCACTTAGTTTCTAAGAAAGATTCGAACGACTGAGAGTATTGTGGAGATTGAGTGTTGTTATCGTTCGCGATAAATACCATTTGTATCTTTTATACCCTCATATACAAAACCTTAATATGAACAAGTAAGAAAATTATATTCGGTCATGGCCGAATCTTTTATGCGCATCACCGTGATCCTAAAAAAAGAAAAAGAACTAAGTCTATGTTGACAATATTCGGTGAGCGCGGCTAATATGTATTATTTTCAGAATAAAAGCGAAAATTTACATGGTGTATGTGTTTTACTTTATGAGTAACAAGCAAAAACAAGGAAAGTAAAAAAGTTCACATTTTATTTTTGTTATGTAGACGTGTGGACATACTTAGATGCGTCCTGAGTTTGAAAGTGACCAAGAAATTAAATACTTAATAAAGTTTTTGAAGCTTGCTTTTGCGCATTTAAAAAGTTTTGAAAAAAACTAAATCATAACACTATAAAATCGAGTATGCGCGTCCGATCTTTCCATTTTAACATAGATATTAAAACATCGCCCGTAGCGCATATGCTCATGCTTATGTAGATTTATCTGTTATATTTTATGGGCAAAAAGCCAATTTTTTATTCCTTTTAAAATCCAAAGGGGTGCTAACTTTGGGTAGTAGTGTAGGCGTGTCCTTCATTTTCGATGCCAGTCAGTGCTCAAGAACATCCATCCTATGTTTCTGCCAAACTTAAAGTCGATTTCCTAAGATTTTGTGTCAAAATTTGACGCTGTGAAAGCTCCGAATCCGCATGAATGTGCGTAACACGAATGTTTTCAAAAATAGATTGAGCAGGGACCTATCATCAAATACAATAAGAGACACATATGAGACCGCAATTACGACACCGTTTGGGATGTTTGAATTTGTACGAACGCCGTTCGGTTTGAGAAACTCGGCTCAAACCTTTCAAAAATTTAGTAATGAAGTTTTCAACGGATTTCCGTTTGTTTTTGCATATATAGATGTCCAGTGAAAATGAAGGCGAGCATTTAAAACGTTTAAATTTGGTTTTCAAACGACTAAACGTTAAACCAGAAAAATGTGTATTTTAACACAGAGCGTCACAAGTGGACTTTCTGGGGGATAATATTTCTGAATGTGGTATTAACCCTCCATAGGAAAGGTTTCGACAATCCGTAAGTTTGAAAAATAAGCGACTGTTAAAGTAATGCAGAAATTTGAAGGCATGGTGAATTATTGTTATCATAGATACAAACTAATGGCCCTATGCGGCCCTCTTCCCACAATGATTCGATTAAGCACCAATGTTAACTTACTAATTGCTTGTATTTAGTATCGATTTTTATATCCACCACTGCAGGATGGGGGTATACTCATTTTGTTCTTGTTGCCTTTTGTCTTTGTTGCTGGCACTCTCCTCTTCGTAAAAATTGGGATGTCGACTTCAAATTTGTTAGAAATAATGGAAGTTTTTATACGCTGGTTGGTATTGAAAATGGGCTAAATTTGTTACAGCAGAAGCCCGCAATTGTGCATAAATGCTGCTTTGTTTTTCTTAATAAAAATTTGAGAATTTTTGCTCGCTACTCGTAAATTAGAAAAGTTGGAAGGCTGATATCTTCGTCATTTAGGAACCACTCCACTCTTCACGTGCAAAAACGGAAACTATCGGCTATGCCCGAGCATTCCAGAAACGGTCACACGCAAAATGTGCAGAATACAATAAGCCTCGCGTAGCGAGAAAGATATTCCCTTCGTTTAGTGAGGCAGAGAAAAATATGTAGTTGAAAGAAAAAGAACGGAGAAAATAAAACAAAAAAGAAAGAAAAAAAAGTATTTATATAACGAATTTTACTTCATGGTTTTTACTATACTGTTTACGCCACTTTAAAAAATTATTTGTTCTTTTTTAAAACTTGGCATGAGCCTGTATCTGACCTCTCAATTATTGAGATTTTTTATAGACATACTTTTCCATTAGTATCATTTTTGAAACGCTCTTTCACTTTATCCAAAAAATCGGAGGACGATTCTCTTGACCCAGGTAGTCGCACATTTTGTCCGTAAACCATCTGTGCAGACGTTGCTTTTAAATATTCTTTGAAAATAGATCTGAGAAATAACGAGGCCATTGGAAGATACTTGCTAAAATTGCCGTTTTTGATTGTCGACTATGTCCCTCTATCATACCATTCGTTTGGAGGTGATATGCCGGCCTGGTGATTTTATTAGTTGTTAGTATTGTGCATAATTCTCAAAACATCTTGGGTGCATAGTGTTCAAACCTGCTTTGCCTGTTCTATTTTAGATGTCGATGACTATCTATGCTTTATTACTTTATACTTCTGGCAATTAATTTAAAATTTAATTGGCTTTGAATTTAAATGCCTCTTCACCCTACTATTTTAAACTCAGTAATTTTAAATTTAATTCCGAGCTGCGTAACACATTTCATTCGAAAAACGGGGAAATGATTATGATTAATCTCTTGAACGTGCTGAATATCGCAATAAACAAGGCTATATATTTGAATTATCTGATTTGTCGAGGGTTTCCCTTTTCTTTTGAATTTAAAGAACGTGCCAAAGGCTTTTGATCGGTGTACATCGTAAAACTTCTCACTTCAAGAATGTGTCGAAAGTACTTAATATACGAAAAACTTGATATTAACTTGGAATCAAAGGCGACAGATTTTAATTCCGAGAAATTTTTTGAAAAAAGTATTCCATGATATTATCACGAAATTGCTGCCAAACCCCACCAATCGCAATGCTGGAAGCATTTAATGTTTAGGTTAATTTTGCTTTATAATCGAAATGACAACAATTGATGCAAACGATTCTATCTATCGATAGTATCTTGGAATGCTTTTTTCGCTCTATCGTCCCATATTAAACGTTTCCTCTTGGTATTTAACGCACTACCAATCATGTTAAGAATAGGACCGCATAGGCCCACTAGCTTGGGTGTGTATCTAATGTAATAGTTCACCATGCCTTCAAATTTCTACATTACTTTAACAGTTGCCGATTTTTCAAACTCACGGATTTTCGAAACCTTTCCTCCGGAGGATTAATACCACATTCAGAAATATTGTTTCCTAGAAAGTCCGCTGTTCTAAGCGCTCATATCCATTTTCACTAAATACTCGGCAGAAACTACATTAATAAATCTTAGAGAGGTTTGCGCCGAGTTTCTCAGACCGAGCTGCATTCGTACAAATTCAAACATTCCAAAAAGTTGCAATGTATTATATAGAGCTGGGGTTATACGTTGTTCCGTCTGGCTATCATAGCTACACTTACTAAAATAAATAAATTATTTAAACATATCGAGATTACTAATGGGGTGATGTCACATAACAGTCCTACGCTCAGTCGGCATTGTTCTCCTGTCCGTTCGTCGGTGTCTATGTATTTGTTGGTCCGTTAAGTCACCGTCCGTGATTACACCAACACGCACACATTCACTTACCCTATCCTTACGAAACTTTCTCTTCTTCTACTGAGAGAACAGCTTTCACTTTTTATATTTTTGCATTACACTATTGTAATTTATTATTGTACAATAAAAAAAAATTCATAACTTACTAGAGAGTGTACTTGAATTAGTTCTTAATCATAAAATATTATGCAAAAAGAAATTATACATACCATAAAAATAAACCAAATAAAAAGAAATAAAAAAAAATTTTCTTATATTTTCATGCAAGAAAATAATAGAATACGTTCTTCTTTCCTTTGGCATTTGAATATGTTTTAATTTCTTTCACATTAGGCATACGTCTTAGTAATTTATATACATATATAGTTGCTGTTCTTTGTTTGGTTGAATTTTTTCCTTGGTTATGTTTAAAACTATATATTTTAGATTTAGAGTGCAGTTTGTTCATCGAATCATAATCATTTGTGGAGTTATTTTGCTTTACTGAACTTCATTTTTCAATATTTATTTATATGAACGTTTGTATTTCGTTAATGTTTAAAAAGACAAACTTTAATGTAAAAATTCTATTGAATTGGACAAAAGGTATTTTGCTGCTCTTAATGTACTTTAACCTATTTTTGAAAGCTTTCCTGCTTGTACTTATGTACTTTTGCTAATTCTTCAATATTCTTAGTACTTTTAATGTACTTTAATTCACATTTTTGAATAATTTTTTACTATTTTTAATGCACTTTTACTTAATTTTTAATTTGGATTACTTTTATTGGCATCATATAATCTTTGTCGAGTTACACTATATTTCCTTGTCGAAAAAAAACTCGACAAATCGTTCCCCTCATTCTCCAAAGCAGACTGAATGTCTTATTTCTCAGGTCAGTATTTTTGTCGTCATCGTAACACAAAATGTCCCTTTTCCTTTTTAAGAAAAACCTCACCCTTATCCTATACAAATGGATTTTGGACTTTGTTCTCTCTTCGTAATTCTCTCTTTAAATTGTGCTATTACGTGAGGAGAGAATTATGAAAAGAAATGTTGTTTAACAGAACTCCGTTATTTTATAGGAGACTATTGTCTTGTAAAGTGCAGAGAAAAAGCCGACTAACCGAAATCCACTACACGTATATACGCGGACGTGAGAAGGTGCGGTAATTGCGGTTTTATGTATATATTATATTACCATCGGTATATGATAATAGGCGCGTGCCAAACCTACTTTTGAAAATATTCGTTTGCTACGCATATTTATATACATGTGGTGGATATGACGTGAAGCCTATTTATCTGGAATGGTAACGAAATTTAAGCACCTACAATCTGCACAAGGCTGACAGTCGTTCGGATTTTTCGTAGAAGCTATGCGCAAAGCAGCAGCTGCACAAATATTTGATAGTCTACAAGGCTTTAACTTTATTAGAAAATCAATTTCTCTCTTAGCCTAGCATTTCATCAGGTCTAAGCGTCTCGGTTTAACGAAGTTATGGTGATGCGCTCATTGGATGTTCATGAACTCGTACTGTAGTGAAAATACAATAAATATTCCGATGAATTGACGTTTATTGTATTTCTCTTGTTTGACTATAATTCTCGCTTTAATTCTGACTTCAATTCTGACTCAATTGAACTGTGAACAGTATCTTATACAATAAATTATTATGCTAGCTTAAGCAAAATAGTAGTTTTAAACTAGGTTATTATTAAAGTTACATATAATATGGGTTATAACTGAAGTAGGTTATCTTAACTAGTTTATAGCTGGATTTTATGTGGAAAGATAAGAAAGTGTAAACTTAGCATAAGTGATTAATAAGTGAGTAAGTCGAAATAAGCCGATGAATCGAAAATGCTACAGTATAATTAAATCATTGTTAAGATTAGATGGGACCCATCACTTTCAAGACTTTTGTTCCTGTATTGCATCCCTTGTAGTGTACTCGGTTCGCTTGTATCCTGTACTACAATCTTGAATTCGTATAAGCTATCTGTACAACCATCTTCGATCTATACATCAGGTATCTGGCCAATCGATCTTGGACATTCTTTTGCGGCATTAACTACTTCAGTGCAACGTAATCTGTAACAATTCAAACTCATGACGTTCCATATAAGTGCGGAATTTTTTAATTGCCACAAAAGCCGTTAAACATTTTTATTCCGAGATGGAATAGTTCCTTTATTCTCCTATTCCTGTTCCTTTATACTCTATTAAGTTTATTGGGACAGATAAATTATTGGAACTTTTCCCCGTTTTCATTTTTTTGAGCTATTACAGTCTATTACTATCTACTCCAAACTGATTTGCATCGCATTGAATAGTAAAAGGGCGAGTGACATCTGGATTATGTAACGACGGGTCAATATTAAAGGACCCAGGTATTTTACTTGTTTTTGCAAGCGCTTGCTCTTTTCAGCAATAGTAATTAGATTAGCATTCCGTATATATATATAATAACATATACAAGTAATTTCAGACAATGTTTGAAGATGTTCACTAAGTAAACAAAAACTGATTATATAGACGAGGTTGGATCACGTGATCAATTAATCGACATATAGGTAGGGTAACCTAAACGGCATTGTCACGAAATGATGAAATGGCCGACTAAGCACAGTAGAGACTATTTTTTCTTTCGATTTCTTATCTAAAAGTATTTGTCAAGAGCATCTTTTAGGCCAAGCCTTATGATGACTTCGGCCTTCAATAATCTACTCACGATCTACTTCGACCACCACACTGTTCACTTTCCGGGTATCTAAACACAATCGAACTTTTCCTTGGTGTCCAAAGCAACAGGTGCAGGTGTGCGGCTTTAATATTCCTCGAACGAGCCATTCTATCAATTTCTCCAAAAAAAGGGTTTTCCACAGGTGATACGGTGGAATGCCTCTGTTTAATAGGTTTCTTGCTACCTTTATCAATGATATGAAGCATTCGAGAATTCCAACTTAATCCTTCTATTAGAGGGTTGGAAAAATTTTGCGCAGCGACTTCCACAGGTAAAAATTATAAAAAAACGGGATATAGAGGGGTCCATAACGATTAAATTCGATGATTTTTCCCTATCTCTACATAAAATAACAGTTTTTCGTTTAATATTATTGATTTAGTCAGCGCACAACGTCGCTGCTCATGGAGGGCTCAAAATTCTTCTTCTTTCAAGTTCACTATTTTTATCACTTATTTGAAGAAATCTGCTGCCGAAGTCCATCCTTTCCCCTACACTTTCAGAAGCTGATGGTGATACTGCCCCATTTGGCGGGTTTGACGTCAACGGTTTAAAAGTGTCGACGCGAATTGACTGAAAATGCCACTTTTTGCAGGAGTTGTTAAGGATACACCATTGCAGGTCCAATGGGAAGTGCTGCCACACTCAGTGTACTCACCAGACGTGGCGCCTGCTGACTTGTTCAGATCGGTTCAGATCGTCTTGGCTAGCCCGCGG
Source organism: Glossina pallidipes (assembly GCA_000688715.1). Classification (NCBI taxonomy): domain Eukaryota; kingdom Metazoa; phylum Arthropoda; class Insecta; order Diptera; family Glossinidae; genus Glossina; species Glossina pallidipes. The sequence goes on from KK499953.1 coordinate 562,741, forward strand.
ATCCGCAAAGACAACGAAGTGAGAACTTAGATCGCTGGGTAGATCGCTGCCAAACCAATACAAATTCTTTCGACATGATATCGCCATCTTCCCAAAAGTATTATAAAATATTGTAGAAAATAATGGAAACTATTTTTATCAATATATATTATACTAATTTTCCACAATAAATGTCTTTTTCAAGTGAAAAAGTGGTCGACATTTTTGCAATCCCTCAATATTTTGTAGGAGGGGATAGCTTATCTCTCGTCTAATCTTTTAATTTGTATTTCATGAAGCACGTGAGCAGTTTTAAGCTCTGTTATTTCATTCTGAATGCTGAAAGGAACAGTATGCTGTCACAAAACAAATCGTTTGCATTGCACTGATCCAATCGCTATCGAAGGACTTATTTACAGCATATTTTACATGCTCAGATAACTCGATTTAACTATGCTTTTATGTTTATAAACTCTCTTCACGATCCTTTTGAACGGAAACCGCATGATCTGTTTGAGTGGAAGACTGGCGTGCTTTTGGCAGCATCGAAAGATTTTGAAAGCTTACTGAAAACTTTTTTCAAAGTTTACCGCATTGGAAATTTGGCTTGAAAAAATTTGAGGTGCTACAACTTCGGTAAAATATGCGCCTAACTAGACAGTCTTCAAAACGATGACCGATTTGCGCGCAATTCCAGCAAGTCAACCGTATCATCATCTAGTTCATTCACTTCAATTTCGGAATCAGGGCAAACATTAAGTTTTGCAAAATTGGTTAATAAATCACGATTCAATAAAAATTTTCTCAAACGAACAATAGATGTAATTTCAAAATGTATATCAAACTTTTTACTAATTCATTGTGAAGTACATGAATTTAAAGTCGACCACTTAACCGCATTATCGCCACTTATTTTTTTCTGTTACGTATCAATTCCCTTAAATCTAAAACAGAGTGTCAGTAAATTTAGTTTTGAACATAGACATAGGGGTTCTCATTCGACTAAGTGAACCTTACGATGATGAAAACGAAAAACGTGTGCGCACAATTTTGCTTGAAAAATGTTAAGTAATCGATAAAAAAAAGGTCTGAGGCGATAACCGGCTGCGTAATTATTTATTAATTTTTCTGAATTTAAAATTCTTAATTTTCATATGAAACTCTGATCAAAAATAACAATTTAACGATAAACATGGAAAAAAAGGTTTATTAAAATTTCGCTCTACATTAAATTAGAAAAATGGCTACTTGCATTGAAATTGAAGAAAATGTAGGAGAAACCTCGGAAGCTTTTTTTTCAAACGTCAATGTAACAACTTTTCTTTTTTGTTTTTAGAAAGCAAAACGTTGTCTTCTTTTAAACAAGTGAATAATTTTTTTTGAACAAAAAAAGTTATATCCAAACAAATTGTGAAGAAATGTCTTAAAATGTGTTAAAAGATTGGTTAGACAGCTTCTACTTCATCAACTAAACACTAAGTGATCTTTGGAGAAAATAATTAAAGAGATAATTTCCAAACCGTATCGCAAATTTAAGATAGCTAGAAAGTCAAAACGAACATTGTAATAAAATAAGATTGTAATTTCATCTGTAAGAACGTCATTTAATAAAAACAAAATATGCTGAAAATATAAAACCTAAGAAACTGTAAATAAACCCTAATATTAATCTCCAGTCACATCCAAAATTAAGGGTATAGCATAATGGTATTATAAACTGTCTCGTTTGATTCTTTTTTTTTCTTTTATATACTTATCTCGTAGCCATGTAAAGTAATTACCAATTATGCATTATACTCATATATATGTAGTTTATGTATATAAGCAACATCTACAGCTTCGTGACATTTTCAGTTATCTATAGCATCGAAACATCATCCATTTATTCTTGTAAGAGTAAAGCACTTGTATTTCTTTTACATGCAGCCGTCAGCTATATCGAGCTTAGCAATGACACCTGCATTGATCCCTGCAGCTTACGATCCTCTTCAAGTGGCACTTTAAAGTGGTGCAGTCAATGTTTCGACAGACCTTTGAGGACGAACAGACAAACTGTTACACATCCTAGACTAAATATTAAAAATTAATGCAGAAAAGTTGAAGCTAAAAGAGCGCAATATCTCCAACATGTTTCGCGTATCCACTAAAAATCCATAGCTGATCTTTTGTGTAGATTTGCACTTTTGGATTTTTGAATTGATTCTGATATCACAAATCTTCGTTATTTCATAGCCAATTGATACAATTCACAAGAAATATAGAAAAAATTTTTATTATTAAATAAAATATCTTATAGGAATAATTTATCTACGTACCAAATGTGATCCAATTTTGCATATCACACATGAGTTCTTCTGCGCTGCGAATATTTATATTATATAATTATTATATTATTTACATTAACAATTAACTAAATCAATCAAATATTAAAACAAATCCTTAATTCTAGCTTACGCAATTTAAACTGTGTCGTATTTTTCTATGTAATTGTACTCAAAATCGACTTGCCGTGGGTCGGAGAATTTCGAATTTTTGTATGATAAGACTCTTAACGTAAAATGCAGTAAGTGGTGCTATACTCGCTGCAGCCATCGTCCGTCGTAAACCAAATTTTAAGTGCCAGCGATTTAAATCAACGTTTCGCCTATGTGTGTTTTCATCCCTACTTACACGAGCCTTTGTCTGTTGTTGTAGCTGAACTAACTGAACACTGTCGTTTCGGTGTCCTCTTGCAATAGATAGCGCATCCTGATTTGGTGTAGACGTTGCTGCTGGAATTCTAAAATTTTGCGTACCTTCGGCATCTTCTGTTTAAGTTTGCCTGACTTCAGTATACCTTTCTCTTTTTAAATTTCCAATTTCATACATACAATTCAACAATGCTCCATTTTGCTGTTTCAGCACGTCCATTAGTTGTTGATTTTTATTTTTATCTTCTGTCTGTGAGCCTTGATCATTACTACTATTATTATCTCCTTCTATGTTATTTTCACCTGACTGCGTTTGGCACCTTGAGAATGTTATCTAATCTATTTCTCAAAAGCGGGATCAAAGCGGGTTTTCAGTCTTGTATTAGATGAATGTGTAGAGCTATCACCGTTGGTGTTATAATTCATTCAAGATTTGGATTACTAGAAGTGCAACTTGTACTAGGTCTAATAATCCACTAACTCAATTCTTGATATGTAATTGACCTAGGCTAAAATTCAATGAAAAAAGATTCTAAATCTATCTAATCAGATCTAGAGTAGAAGACAGCAAATTTAACCTGTACTAATATCTGAGAATGGTGAGATAAAAATATTCCAAAACTAAAAATAGGAATATCTCCACTGGGATAATTAAAGTGACCGAAAAGAACATTAGAAACTGTATCACTGTTTTCTTCTTTTGTTTTTTCTTTCTTTTGCATGGCGCTATATATTGTAAAGAAGAATTTGTTGTGAGAAGAAGAAATATGTACGAACATATTAAAATGGATATATGGATATATATATGAAATATGGATATATAATGGATATATATATGAATATATGTATGTACACATATACATATATGGAAATAGAAAAGAAGTTTTTAATATAATTAAATCATATACTAATAAAATTTAAATAAATTAGACTAATTTTCAATAAGAAGAATTCGCCGTCTTGATTTTACGTTCAGCGCCATTTTGTGATGGTGTGGAGAAGTTGGGTTTTATTTGTACCGCCTGGCTAACCCAGTTATACTCACAAAAAATAAGAGAAAATTTGTATATATATAAATGATAAATAGCTAACGGCGTGTCTTATCTCGTAGTCTCATACTCTGTTAGTATTGTTGTTTTCTTCGCTAGTCCGTACCTATTGTCATACGCGTAGCTACTCCGCGGTAGACCTTTATGATTTTTATATTTTCTTTTCTGCCTTGCCGTGCTGTATGACAAAAAACTTTTTCAAGATGTTACCATATTGAATTATCGTCCGTTAACATCAACGTCCAATGATCCATTCAATATGTCCGTATTAACTCCAGGACATCGCAAGCGGACAGTGCAGCAAAGACACTGTCAGTTCTGTCACGATGGGAACTCATGACTCAATACGGGCACGAATTCTGGAAGCGATGGTCCACCGAGTAACTACATGAGTTACACGAACGACACAAATGGAAGAACCTTTCTTCCAACAGCAAAACACGACACACGGTTGCCATTAAAGAAGACAACACTCCTCCTATGAATAATGATGAATTCCCGTCCCGTCCCTCAAGACAGGACCTCTGTTATTTAATTTATACACTAATGATATCCCCTCGGCGATTAAATCCAGCCAGATCATAATCTACGGTGACCATGTTAAAGAGTTTTCTTTCTCCTCGTTGGAATCGCAATCGTATCAGCATAAATACTATTGACATAAATAATTTGGGTACTTAGTGCTCGTTATATTTTATGAAATTAAATCTAGAAAAATGCAAGAAGCTTTCTCTCTCAAGAACGAACTCATTCAGTACTGAGTATTTCATCGACTCACACAAGTTGGAAAAAGTAGATTCGTTCATCTATTTGGGATTTCTATTTCACCAAAAATTAAGTTTCAATTTGCACATTGAGTTCTCTTTAAGTAAGCTAGGGCCGCGCTTGGTTTCATTGAAAGGTGGTTCAAAGAGCTGGAAAAAGTTAGTGCTAAGTTAGATACGCGACTATGCTTCGGTTGCGTGGTCTCCTTGCCATAGGTGGTTATGTAGGTTGAATTGATTGACTCAGTTCAAAACAGCAATTCTTGCTGTTTGCCCTTAGGAATTTGTCTGTTTTTCTGCTTATAAAAATAGGTTGCCTCCGTTATCCTTACCGTTACTTGAGAAACGTAGATTTATTCTTGGTGTTTCCTTCCTAATTATGTTAATTAATGGTACTATCGATTTGTCCACATTACTTGGTGAGATAAGCTTTAATGTCCCTAACCGCTTTTCTAAGCACTTTGTGTTCATTACGCTAATGTAAATATAATTATGAGCTGTTTAACCCGTTTAGAGTTGTTTGCGGAAATCTAAAAAAAGTCTATCACTTAATCTCAATATAGGCTTCTTTAAAGTCTATCAGAACATCTTTACTTAAATACGCGCGATTCACCTACGTCGTATTCAAACTATTCTTATTATAAATTTAGCCAGAGAATAAATTCTAAGACTAAAGTCTTAAAGCACTACCATCTAAAGCTCTCGGCTTTACTAAAAACTCTACCGTACTTGAGATTTGAACCCACGACCATTGAATTGCTAGTCGAGAGTCTTATCTACTCGGCCACTCAGGCGAATGGTATTGAAACTAATTTTTAATCCAATATGTCAAGATGATTAAGACTTAAGACACTTAAGAGATTGAACATCACCCGTCAATTCCACCATGAATATTCTAAGACAAAGTCTAATATTCGCCAAATCAAACTTTGATCATAAGCAAGCACAAATAAGTGAGATCACTAGAGATGAACAGATGTTGCATACCGAGTTCTATCAAACCAAGATAATTCAACTATTTAACGCGGGCAACATACAGCTTACCTTTCTTGCTAACAACTTGCAAAAAATACAATGACGTATTTTGGACACTTTGATTGATACTCACTATGGAAGAATCAATCCCTTGCTACTGACGCCTGTACAAGTTCAGAACAAAATGTAGCAAATCAAGGCACATTTACCATAGTCTTTGAAACTACCTGCGCATGAAGATGATTTGTTGCAATTGTACAAAATAATAAAAATAAAAGGTAGCGTTACTCGTCATTATGCGCTATTCAACATCACACTACCATTTATAGATCGTCAAAAATTCACATTGTATGATCTGATTCCTGTTCCCAATTCCATAAATGAAACCGTGGTAGCCATCGACACATGCAGTTTAATGCTAACTGTAAACATGGACCAAAAACGTAATATTTTGATTTCTGCCCCTCAAGTGGACACATGCGATGTGGTTAACCGCAACAGTTTCACGCGACATTCAAATAAAATATAATTTTGATGCTGAAAGATGTTCTTGTAAAATAAATCTGTTCAACAATAAAACTCTACCAAACTTCCAAATGACATTAATAGAAAATGTCACTTGGATACCTTCATCACACAGCAATCAATTCAACCACATCAATTGCCCAAGCAACGGCTGTATGCCAAAAGAACATCGTCGTGGTAAATCTAACCGGGCCTGGTCTACTAACCATCAACACAGACTCCAACCATTCTTCTTACAGAAGTCTTGGAGAAATCCCAAACTTAACACATTAACAGTTTAAGAAACATGGAGTCGATCATCCAATAATGCTCACAACTCAATGGATTATCATGTTTATAAACAAGTCAACTTAATTTCGTATCAGATCATAGTGTAAGTGCCTCACATTGTTCATTAATGATCAGCCTAACTGCTCTTATCATTCATCACTCATCAACTATCACACTAAGCAGTGATCTATGCGACTAGCACAACCAAACACACAATAATAAATCAACACAAATACCGTATCCCCTACTGAGTTCTACTGCGCACCTACAATTAATCAACCGTTGGTCAATGCGGGGGAGAATGTTGCTACTTACTTATTTTTCTTTATATTGTTTAATTTTGCATTTTGTAGTATTTATTCTATATTTTACATTTTAAATTACGTTTTAGTTCACATTTTGTGCTCAGTTCAATATATTTCTGTTTAATTCCAATATTTCAATTCAGTTATTTATGTGTGCATATTTTGCCGTTCTTTACTTTATACCATTGCATAATATTAGTGACCGTAGACAATAAGTCCATTTGTTTACAAAACTGCAAGTAGGTGCGTTTGAAGGGTGGCACACTTTAATCGACAAATATGTGCAGATTTGGTCAAAGTAATTTTCGCTGGATAGTGCAAAAATATAATATGCAGTTTCGTGTATAATTCTTCTTTAGTTTAGTTTAATTATAGTTTTTATTTTCCAATAAAATTTGTATTCTTAGTCAGATACAAATATATCTCGTTTTTAATCATTTGTCTGATTGATTCGTTTTTACTAGTCTCTCAATTGCAAGTGCTGAGAGATATTAATAAAGTTGATATCAACGAGACCAACATTGGTCTTTTTTGAGCTCTCCCTAAGTCCACAGAGATACGTTATAATTTTTGCTACCCATTAGAAAATAATAAACATACCCTAACTTTCCCTTTTATGTTCTGATTGCTTGTAATCAAAATTGTCTATTCCTTATAATTTCACACAATTGTTGTTAATTCCTAGCTACATTATGTATCTCTGTTTTATGGCGGTGGCTGATGAAACATTATGATTATGTCGTTCTAGCAAACATTATCGTGCTTCTATCATATAATTATAATAGCTTAATATTAATAGTAATAAATTTGTAATGTTTCAACATACATTTACATTGTCTATTATTTTTCCCATAATTATACAAATTAGATTAGATGTGTTAGACTAAAAATAGCAGTTTCTTAATCAAAGCGTAACAATTCTTCTTATTAGACTAGAATAAGAAAAGAAACTGTGTCTAAGACAAACTTTTGAAGATAAACAGTTCTTTTTATGGAAATATCTTGATTGGGTGCAATGTATCCGTCGCCTTACTCGATAACTGTTCGCACTTCGCCTCATTAGCACTTTATCTTAGAACAATAAAACAAAAGCTCACTGGAGAGTTGTTCCACACAATTCATTTGCGTCACTGAGAAGAGAAACGACATAAAACATTGGCGATACATTTTTTCTACGGCATGCTTCAAAAGCTGAAGCCTAAAAGAAAAAAAAATAACGTTTCCACAATCAAATATTTTTTATTTGGTGGTTTACTTATACTTAGTGGTGTATACTTTGGTTAGTATTAGTTTGCGAAATTATAGCGGGTTTACTGTAGCTCTGGTTGATACTTTAGTAGTTGCTGTGCAAGTTAAAGATATCATTTTATTAACGTCTCTACAAAATTTGTACACTCTAATTCGTTACACTCAAACTTTACAACTTTTATATACTTTGGTTTTATTTCATCTGAAACAAGAGCCAGTTGTTTACTTTTGCGATTTTGACGGACAAATAAATATAAACATAAATTTGCCTCTTCTTTTTGTTCGTTCATCCAGTATGAACGATACAACAAAAACGATGACGAGGATCATACATGTAGCATCATACATTTATCAAAATATATATCAACTGTTGTGCCTGTAGGAGCGGACCTTAAGTAAAATACATGTATAATCATTTACAACTTCAACTAGTACGTCTATTTTTAAACGAACTGCCACTTGCATTTTTGAAGTTTATACGAAAGTTATTGTTTATTTGTAAACGATAAGTCCGTCTTATCAATTTCTTTTTAAAATTTAAAAATCATCAGATAATGTAGGAAAAAATGTGTGATTAGCCCCCACAGATTTACAGATTCTACCATCAACTATGTATGTAACAATGTGATCTTATATTAAAAGTAAACTTTTGATTTGCATTTGCGACGAGCGTTTTCTGCAATGTCAGCATGACTTTCTGGCGGATTGGACATAAATGTCTGTTGATCAAGCGTGTATGTGATTCATTTAAAAACAGGTTAGCGAAATATATAAAATTGAATAAATATGAAGAGAAACAATATGTGTTCCGAGGACCGGAAGGAGTGAGAATGCTCCGTAATAAATATAAAATGCAGAGTGGCGTCATCCTCAAGAAGTTAAATTATGATAAAATATGATTTTCCATATTAAATTGCAATTGATGGGGATTGAGAACTAATATCGACTTTTCGTTCACAATATATTTAAAGATCATGTAGAGACTCGCTATACTCACATTGAAAGTAACTGTAAGAAAATATGTGGTGTATTTTGAACAAATAATACGTCCAACAAAGTTGACAAATTGTTTCAATTAACAGTATAGAGAATTTATGCACAATTTGAATACTGTGATCATTTACCAGAATCGCGCTCATATTCATTGGGTTTTTTACCCAATGATAAAAGATAAAATTGTAGACATAAAGAAATTACTTAATAGTTTGAAACAATTAAAAAACTAAGAAATTTAAGATTTATAACGTTATCAAAAAAGCCTATGGTGTTAATCATTGGGTTTCCAAAGGCGGTGAAATGTAATAGAAAGTGAACCCCTAGAACATAGAAGTATGTTCTTTGCAGGGGATGTATTAATATGGTCGGCAAACACAATATGTGAAGCTATACTGTAACTACTTTAAAATAAGTGAAGTTAAAATAAAAATAATAGTAAAAAATAGTTAAAGGAAATATATACTAGTAAACAAATAAAAACTGAATGGAAAAGAAGACATAATAGAAAAAAAGGTTATACACGTCACATCCTAAAATAATGAAGCTTTATGGGTGCAGGATTAAATCTTAACACACTAGATCGGCACAAACGAGCAAAATTTTGCATTAATCCATTGATTTTGAGATGATCTTTTAATAAGATCTTCAATTTATGAAAAATAATAAGGATTTTGGATTATATAAGCATATTAGTGATCAGAAAGTTATTATTATCATTAGTCATGTTTATTTTACGTTAATCTGCGCCGAGTTTCGAAGTTTCTTTTAAGTTGCTGGTATACTGCGCAACCATTACAATCGGCCGGATGATTTTAGAAATAATTGACACATTTTCGAGAGGTATCGCCACTTTTAGTGCGTAATAATAAGAAATAATCCCAGCCAAGTTTAACAGATTTCACTTGTTGTGTTCGAAAAGTTCTTGACAATGTTATTTATTTTCATCAAAGCTTAGAACAGGAAGCGGCTCTAATTACTAACACATCGCTGCAAAGTTTTTAGACATACAACAATACTTAGTACAACAATAACTTAGATAGTTTTAGCAGCATTGTTCTTTTTAATGAACTTATTGTGCATTCGTTGTTATTCGTTGTATACATATAACTTTTAGAGAATACGGTATTCATATTTTATTAAAATCCAAGGTTGTTTCTTACTTGTACGATTACTTTCTATTTTAAATAAGTATATCCTACTATATTCTTTAGGATTACTATTACGTATAGAATGTTTTTACAGCAGAATATTTTTTGTATGTCGAATACATTATTATCCACACAATAATCACGATATGAAATGTTCGTCACTATTAGCATGGCAAATTCTATATGTCCCCACTTGATTGTTTTTTTCCCAAACCGTTTCTTACGTCTTCACTTACTTTTATAGATTAAATCATCCAAAACAAGTAAAAGTACCAACGGCAAGCACAAAATTTCTCACTTGCTCTTCAATTCGACTCTTTTTCTTTTTATGGGATAAACTATTGATCTAAGTGAAACTTTATGGAAAATACCACAAAAAATCTTAAATAAACATTTATTTAACGTTTTCCGCAATAATGAAGCGTCTTTGCTACAATATTTTAAATTCCTTTTTCCACCTCTATTTCGAAACCACACAACTCAACCAAACAAAAAAGCAAAAACTTTTTTCCTTCTTTACAAGTTGACAAAAGTTTATTCTCAACATCATTCATTTATCAACACCCGAAATTAACAACACGATCTTCTACAGGGTTATGTTTGTAACCAACACTACATGTTACAGAAAGCATGAACGAAGGAGGAGATGTGGTTGGGCACCCAGAAAAATTTTCAATACCAAAGTTAACATGAGGAGAACATGTTCAATGGTATGTTAATAGAGGGTGATATAAGTTTAGATTGTACAGACAATATCAATGTGAAGCCAAAGTAGAGTTTGCAATCAAGGATTTTCCCAAGACACTGGATTTCCAAGACAAATAGAATAGCCAAAAATTTTTGTATTGAAGTTGAAGGACCCAACACGGGAAGAATGAAGAATAAGACTTTATTCTTACTGAAATTAATGCAATCTATATTATCTATCATTCAGGACCAGGACAGTTGCTGAAGACTTGCTAATATTGGGTTCGAATGAACACAAGTTATTTTTATTATCTCTGTAAAACAGAAATATGTCATCTTCAGAAGCAAATAAAAGGGCAATGCTTACCAGCCAAATCCCCTAGATCATTTACGATGAGATTAAACAGTACACCACCAGACGTATTCTCAGCGGGGAAAGAGTAAGAATGATTCGCAGAAATAAACTGTTTACAATCGGAAATATACCATTATAAAAGTATGCAAGCACTTCGAGAAAAGTTCAGTTTATCACAAAATTTGTTAATAAGCTTAGTACATAGGACTACGCCCAATATTTTTGTTGAAACCAGAGCAACGATCATACCGATATTGATGCTATCGTTTATGGACTATGTGACGGAAATTAAAAGTCTCGAAGTACGACGTCCAGATAGAAAGTCGAACTGGGCATCGCGCTGGGCATTACTTATTCAAGAATGAGTCAAATTGTTTCTTCACCCCGTTACTTTCGAGAGGCAGGGTGGGATGCGAATTGGTTGAAGATTACTAAGTGAAAAGTAGGACCCCTCTTTAAGAGTGGGTCTTATTCAAGCTTTTTTCCGCTTCTTACGAAATTTGTAGATCTCTAGTATCGTATATAGATATGTAGGAAAAGGTCAAGCTGAGAATATTTTCATCCACATTCTGGAATGAGAAAGAGAAATTTCTGTCTACAAAAATATTGAAAAATCAGAATGAATCGAGCACATTTAGTTACACGAAAAACTCATTAATAGCGTTTAGGTTCGCCATTAATACCTCTCACCGGTCCTTCATTACAAACATTGTGCCGCATTTGTTTAGAATTAGCATTTGCGAAGATAGAATACGCTCTATTCCTTTACTTTCTCATTACATAATTCACCCTATTATGCATCTTGCAATAGACTCTCGTTTTTATAACAAACTGTCCAACTCTGATTACGTTGACCGAAAATGGTAATGACATTAGTGCGTGATGAAGGAAACCACGGGAAACAGCTTAATAATCTAATCGGAAAGGTAAATAATTATATCTGCAACAGAGAGCATTTCTGAACCACATGGCTCCTGCTTTAAAAGCTTTGCCAGGGTGGAATACACTTCGGTAAGGACGGCGGCAGACTTCCTGTCTTCGGTAAGGACGGCGGCAGACTTCCTGTCTTCCTGCATAAACGATTGTGAGCTCCTTGACCAGATAATGACACTTATGTACTTATGAAAATCATTGTTGAAACAAAAACTAAAACTGAAGCTTAAAGGACCAACAGCAAATAAAGGCAAGTTCAACTGATTTCTTTACTGAGATCATTGATTGCTTTGAAATACAGTCAGAATGTAAACAGCTCACAATTGTTACCATTGATTGGCGAAAATAAACTTCAGCGTTTAAAGTGTGTAAAGTACTGTGATCGCATATCGCGGTTAATATACATCCCCTTTGAAGTGAGACAGAATTATGCAAAGTCTGCACGATTCATTTGCAAAAGGAAAAAGAAGAATTATCAACTAGCTGAGAATTGCATATCGCAATGCAATACGACAAACTAAATGAGTTCGTTACAATTTTATGCTTATGTTATCTATAAACATTTTGTTAATTTCAAGTATAAATAGCCATGCCAAAATTAAATATGGTCAATTGTTATGAATTAATAATTCAACAAAACGTTTCATTCGCTACATTAACAAAGGCGTTCTATCCACCCAAATTATTTAGCTAGGAAGAGCGCCTATCCGACCTCTGTATTGGCACTAAAAGAAGTCGACCGTCTTGGCGGAAACAGCCGAGCAGTTTACAAAATCATTGTACACCAACACCAGAGACACCCATGAGGAAAAACTCATAGACTATAACTTCTCCACACACACAGCAAAAAGTTTTTTTGATTCCACAAAACAGAATCACAATCCTGCCACTAATTTCGATTCTGCCAATTTCAAAAAAATATTGACAAGCGACCACGACCTAAATTTTCCGGACACATGCCTCCTATAAAACCGCCCAGACAATGATCCCTCCCGAAGACAACATTATAATAACATGGAACATTATAACAGAACATGGAACATCTTCTTTCATCCCCTTTGACTTCGAACAGGCCCATCCACTATTTTTTGCCGACGACGTCGAAACTCTTGATAATCAAGACGTAATCAAAGAACATGTATATAGACACCAATTCCGTGCCAATCAGGCAAAAGAAAAAAACATTGAAGATTGTTAAAGAATATATGACGAATACTAACTAAAATAAAATTGAAGAATATATGAAGAATACATAAGAAATATTAAAATACAAGAAAAAAGTACGAAGACTGTTGAAGAATAAATAGTATTGAAATGAGGAAAATTGAAAACATAAATATATTTGAATATTAAATAGGAAGATATCATTATATATCATCAAGAGTAGACACATAAACATATAAATATATAAATAAAGATATTTAAAACAAAAATAAAATTGGCCTGTCTTTCAAAAACGTAAAATAAATTCTGTTAACGGAAAGAGTAGATGAAATTAACATTTCCATAGATAGAATAATTTCTAATCTTAAAAAAGCAGGCAAGAAAACCTATAAGAAGGAAACAATCGAAAACAAGTTAGAAGAAGAACTAGGAAATTATAAAACAAGAGTCCATACTATATTAGAAACCAATACTAGAACAGGGACAACTATTAAATAAAATACAAACATTTAAGAAGAAATATAAAATAGCAAAGGAGTTATTACAAATCGAAGCAAGTAAAAAACCTTTAAAAAACATAAGCCCCAGCAAAACAGAAAGTACAATACAATCAAAAATGGACTTCAATCTAGAAACAGCCTCCAAGTCCATACCCACAAAGCTGTAGAAATAATACATGAAACCTTAAAAGAAGAAGTTAAACCACAATTGATAGAATACACCTTCTACTGCC
>KK499954.1:0-12903 GCA_000688715.1 Glossina pallidipes
AGAAAAAATAAAAAAAACAATGTTTTTTTTACGAAAAATTTAATTATAGTAAACTTATCCAAGAGAGTAAGTTAACTGTGGGACGATTCTTAAAAATATATGTATATGTATATGGATATGTTTTCTTCTTCTTTATTTCTTTTTTATAGCACATTTTTCCAAGATTTATGGCATTTAAGTTTTGTTGAAAAGTTGACTTTCCTACCTTAGCGTTCGATAGAATGCGTGTGTCGACGCGCTACCAGTGCATTCCTCTTACATAGTCAACGGGTGTATGTGCGTTCACATATCATCGCCAATTTTTTTCCTTACTTTCTCCAAGCAAAACCAAATGTCGTTAGACAACATGAGAAAAACGGAGAGTTTCAGTTCTTTCTAACCTGTAAAATTTATGTGGTAAACCATTGAAAAACGTGCCTGCAAGTCGAAGTGTTTAAAATATTTTCATTACTTCCATACAATAATTTCTTTAAGCGCCGCTACTCCTTTCAACGATAGAAACGCTTTTTTTCTTTCTGTTTTAATGTGACTTAAAGAGAATACGATCTCCTTTTAGTGATGCAGAAGAAAGCTGCGAATGTTGAGTTTAAAGTGTTTTTGCTATTTTGGTCGACATTTTAGATGATTGGATATATAAAAAGTTATATTAACTAATGGAAGTATTTACATTTGATTAGTTTTTGGATTTCAGTGGGAGAGACATGGAAGATCTAAAAATATTACGGAAAAGCAAAGAGAGAAAGACAGAAGGCCAAAGAACGGGTGGAAGAGCGGACAAAAGAATAGGAGACCCTAAGGTCTGATGTAAAAAGCAAGCAAAGATCCGCCAGGAGATAGATGAAAAAAGCGAAAGATTGATTTCTTGAACCGATGGGATTATTTCAAAAACATTAACAAACAAATAGGAAAGCGGTAAAGGGGAAGGGAAAGCAGAAATAGAAAGTCAGATGAAGAAAACGACAAAAGAAAAGGCGATAGTATAGGCAAAAAGTAAACTAACTGATAGCTAAATGAATGGACAGACGGACAAACACGCTCCCTTAAATGGAAAAGAAAGAAACGAGTGGAAAACAGTCGACAATACAGAGGGAAAAGAAGATAAAATTCTGCCTAAATGATCGAACAGTAGACGGACATGGACGGATGGAAAAGACGGACAATCAACCTACGTTAAATGTGAGAGAAGAGAGTCAAACTGGAGAAACGAAAAACGGAAGGATAAGCATCAGCATAGACATAAGCAAGAGATGACTGTCATAAAAATAAGCTGAGTCGAACGGAAAAGAAAGGAATTCGACTTTAGGATGGACGCAGAAAGAGAGAAAGAGGGAGAGAGAGAGAGAGAAAGAGAAAAGCAAAGCTGGAGAAAACAATGGAAAAAACAGAGTAGCGGGCAAGAAAACAGACGTAAGAACAGATACACGAATAAACGACAAGAGTGTCAGAGGAAAAACCGCATGGGCAAACATTAGCCACATGGGTTGATAAATGAAGGTACGAGTGCTGAAATAGATTGGGAGATGTATTGACGAGAGGAAAGAAGTAAGCGAACGATGGATGCATGAATGAAGGATGGAAAGCCAGAATGAGAGATAGAAGAACGAACGAAAAACCGCAGAAAAAAGTGTCCCATGACGGAACAGCAGCCTTGCAGCAGTTAAGAATATGTATTCTTTACTTCCTTGGCCATTACCTGTAATAAATTTACCTAATGGCATAACGAGGTATGTAGGGTAAAAAAAATTTCAAATTAAATCACAAACTTAAGTAGAGAACTAACATTTACTCAACGTTCAACGCGTTTAGTTCAACTTGGTTGGTATCTGCACACAAATATTTACACTGCTTATTATGAATTACTTTCGGTAGATGTTTTACTTTATGACTATATCTACCGACACACATACGAAAGATTTGCTCTTTTGTTTTTCTAACAATCAAAACCATATGTTTTAAGAAATATATATATGCATAGATATATACATGCATGTATGTATTTATATTTACTGGCATGTGTACGCATATGAGTGTATGTGTTTATGTCGGTACATATGTAAATATTTTTCACGGCTTTCTCAAGATAAGTTCATTTTAGACTTTTTAACTGACAGTAAATTATACGCAGGAATGCAAAATTATTCTTCAACTTATGCTAAGTGTGTGTGTGTGTGTGTGTACGTATGTGTGTATTGTGCGGCATTTTATGTTGTATATGTTATGCAAATATTTTTATTGTTTTTGTGACATAAATAATGTTTTCTTTATTACAGACATCGGAAAATGACTTATGTGCCCATAAGATAGAACTCAAGAAGAATGCTTTGCGGTAATATTTGAACTGAAAGGAAAGGATAAGAAAACAAACAAAGTAACGCCGCATTCTAAGGATTAATTTCAGCAGTAAATGTTAGCCTGCGAATAGAAACGCATCCAAGCAATCTGCTTTACCGACGGTGATAAATGTATATATATTTATATGTATATATATATACATACATATAAAATAATATAAAAGAAGAATTAAACAATAAAAAAAGTTAAATAATAATTAAGAAAATTGTATTCGACCGCGAACAAGTCTTTTACACCCATCACCTTTTATCCTAAAAAAGAATGCATCTAAATCTAAATTTCCATACTCCATAAAAATTTCATGGGCGTGGCTATTTTTTGTAGAAGTATTTTTTGGAAATTTGTATAGCCTATCTGCTGCATTTTATAAGCAATGAGCAAAAGACATGCAAAAGAAAAGTTTTCCCAGTTTTAGTTGCATAGACATCTCCGTATAGGCTTGATCTGTTAGCTGTTAGGGTCACTTGCAAACTATTTTGCAAACTTTTAGACGATATCTCCTTTTTTGCGAATGAGGCAACGTTCACCTTAGATATTGCACAACCAGATAGACGGAGAGATGGACAAATTATCAAACGGCCATGTTTAAGTATATTCCGCATTCGAAACTGGTCAAGAGTATGTGTTACTTATGGGGTTTTGGAGCTGGTTTCGAAATGATATTTTGACACCCTATAGTTTTCGATATGTGTGTCCAATTTTTTCCATTTTGAGCATCGCTCAAAAACTATACGTGCAGGTTTTTACAAGTTTATCTATTGTAGTTTGTGCATAATGCGTAAAAAATTAATTTTATATTTCCTTTGCAAAACAGAGATCAATAAAATTTGTGGTGCTATGGGCGTGTCCTTCAACATCAACCTCCGTGCAAGAGCTTGCAATGGCTTTGGCAATTTGCCGCCAAGAGAATATTTACAACAGGCATTACACAAACGTATGGACAGATAGACGGAGATGTTTAAATCGGTTCATAATTTGATGCTGGTCAAGAATGCACGCACTTTATGGAGCCTCGGGGAGTTCCTTCTTGACCTAGCAAACGTTTTGACATATATATGAATATGAAGATGGGCGTTAAAGGAGAAAGAAATTCTTTGTGATCCTTATTCTTATGATCCTTTAGATCGTGGATATTCTTTTTTCACTTCAAGTTTCTTTATTTACAATCAATTTCTTTAAGGTTAGGATTATTTACATTTTACTTTGGCAATACTCCCGACTTCTCAACTCTAATATGTAGTAGCGCTGCTTAGCTTAGCATAAAAAATTCTATTTGATTTTCAATTCTCTTTCAAATCTGTTTATATATAACTATACATAGCTAGCTTTCTCACCTCATTTACTCTAAGAAATGTTGAAAAACCTCAATAAATAAATTAATTACTATACCACTTACAATACGAGAATCAACATTTTCGGCTGCGTATAATTTTGTGATGATTTCCTACAGCATACGTTTGTACCAAGACGATGTAATTGCGAATTGTAATTGCAAAGGATTTCCCTTTGGTTGAAACGTCCCTTAGGAGCACATTCGTTAGCTTTGTGACACAACGACAACAACAACATTATATTATAGAACTCATTTCATTTTAAAACACAAAACATAACCCACTTTTTATTTCTACAAGAAATTGTCTTTCCGCTCCGCATGAGTAGCCAAATAGTCAAATAATCGCGGATAATAACTGAAAGGTCGCGGGGTCAAATTTCAATGGCGGTAGAGCATTCAATACACGCTCTGGGCATACGATCTAAGTGCAGCCTTTTAAATCCACGCTTTGTGAGAATGTATTTACAAAATATATAAACAATAAAATAAATAATGATTGTCTTCGCATGAGTACCATGAGTTGAGAGAAGCAATGGTCAGTGTTAGTTGACTAAAGCACTTGTTTATAGAACATGTTCTACGTAACATGTAAGCTTTTTAACTTTGCATATGTCATTTCCCAACAACTTAAGCAACTTATAAAGAGATACAAGACCAATCAATTAGTTTTAAGCCCAGCAACATTTTTTTTCCTGCCAAGGCCCCCCTTGTGCTAATGGAAGAATTGAAGAATTTAAGCTGTTTGTCTTAATTCATTGCATCTGTAGCGTATCGCCAAAACTAAAGCTTGCTGGTTTTAAAAACAGACGAAGGAGCTGGCAATAGGGTTTGCTGCATTTATTAGAGCCTACATTACCTGACTGTGAGTGGGTATACCACGTTTTGTGCGGAAGTGTGCAAGACCAAGATAAGGACTTCACTAACCGACTAGGAACCACTTTCTCGACTAATCGAAGCTTGTCCGTCCTTCCGTCTGTCTGTCTTGTGTTCAACGTACACGTGGAATTTTCTATAAAATTAGTCATACCAATGGCTTTTGGCCCAAGGACGGACCATATTGAAAATGGTTTTAAGTGGAATTTCTTTTTGGAAATGTTTTAATACGATACGAGTCCAAAAGTAACCTTGAATTGTCCGAACAGAAAACAGAGAAGAGGATAATTATTTCAAACTTAGTCACAGCTTGTGTACGATGCAATGTATAGGAACGTAGCTAATAAGTGACCAGTAGACCAGATCAAAAATCTCAAAATGACAATAAATAAATCCGGTTCGTAAGATGACGAATGACTTTTGACCAAAAGAACGTTTTTTGTATTCACAAAGCCTTGCAGTTCTTCACATGCTTCGCATTCAGTACGATAATGTATCCTAAACTGGCTGATCTGCAGAGTTTCTCCGAAAAGTAATCAAGACTAGGCGAAATTTTTATGTCTGCGAAAGCTCGAATCTGCTCGAATCGAACGTAATCCTAAACCACGACGAAACAGTTATCAAACAAAAAATCCTCTTAAAATATTTTGGGAATAATTGCTTTATAAAGGTAAATATTCATAATTTCGTCCTTAGAGGTCTTCTTGTCCCACTTTTAAGTATCATCGCCAATTAAGGCTACCAATGTCTAGTCAACAATAATTGCCTTTCAGTTGGTTGACCATCATTTACTTACTATCATTAGCAATCATTTACGTTTGCATGCGTCATACATTACTCTCTTTCCATTAATATATTCCTGCAGAAATGTCTTCAAAAAAAAAAAAAAAAAACAAAAGAAAACAAGAACAAATTTTAATTATTTTCTTTTTTCCTTTTTTTTTTGTTTCAGTTGTTGGTTTTCGTTTAACTCAAACAAATTCATTAAGTTTAGTTAGCAAATTTTACTATGTGGTGGGCATTATCATTAGTCCGGCAAATGAGAAGGGCAGCATGACATGAAGATTAACTAATCGTTAATGATGCCGAAGAAGAAGAGGAATTTGCCAAATGTAAAAACTACATTCGGCTAATGATTGCCGGGCTATTAATTAGTAAACTCATGGATGCGTGTGTGTGAAAGTGAAATTTTTCAAGAAATTAAATATTAAATCATTTAATCATATCTAACTTTAATTTATCAGTTATTTGCTCTTACCTTTAACTCAAACCTTCAAAGCACCCTTTCACCCTGCATTTACGTCGGTGAGGATGAAAGAAACAAAAATATATTTTGTTTCTCTTATACATACTTTGTTAGTTTGATTAAAGTCTTTTCATTAAATATTTGGCACTTAACGTCACATTAAACTCGTAATCATTATGACATCTGGGCCAGCTGTTAGTTAATTTCCTTACCTAATGCATTCGGGGTCAATAAACTTTACCGACATAACAACGCATTGCAACGCTTGTCATCAACAGCGTAAGCTTATGTATGGTTTGAGAAAATTTCTTTGTTGTTTCTTTGTTAAATAAAAATAAAAATCAATTAAATTGTCATCAAGTCAAAGCAACAACAAATTTTGGTTTAAAAATGTCATTTTAATTAATAAGTATTTAAGATGATAATATATACGAGAGAAATATGATAAGCGAGAGGATGTGCTTAAAGAGACAGAAGGGCGTACATATATATATATATATATATAATGAACGATTCAATATTACGAACAACATATGTCTTGTGGGCGTAAATTTTTGGGGGAAGAATACATCAAAAAGAAAAAATTGTGTCCATAACAAAATTATTTACATTTCATTGTGTTTCATAGCAGATGTTGCCAAAATGTTGCGTTCATTTTGCCTGGCACTGTCTCTACACATAAACATACCGTATGCAAGTCGCTGAGAACGAAGGGGAAATTAAATGTTTTTATAGCAAGTTATTTAAGTAATAATTTAAAAACATATTGGTACACACGCACAACCAAAGCCATCATCCACAGTGCACTTTAAGAATAGTTTGCAAGCCGTTTGTTCAAGTGATACGAAAAGTTCACGTTAATGCATTTTCCTCAACCTCGATCATAAGAGACCGATCATTCAAATGCGATTGTAGGTTTTCTGCACGCTCCCTGTCTGCGACGGCAATAAACTCCGCATTAGCTGCTTTCTGTTCTTTTTTTTTCGTTTGTAACGAGAAGTTACATAGAAAAGGTCCTTATACATGTATAAATACAGTTGTAGAGAGCGGGATAGAGCATGGCCGCAGATTGAAAGGTATACATCCGATCGGTAAGTCGCGCGCCTTTACTGAAATTACATATGTATTGATTTGACAAAAATTTACATTTATTTGCAAGAAAGTTGTATTCGTCTGTCTGTCTGAACCCTGAAAAAGACCCAAAAAAACTAAAGTTCCTGGACTCTACAATATTAGGTGGGTATGGGAAATTTTTTTTTTAAATTTTCTAGAATATCTGTGGAAATTTTCATAGCGCGTTTATTTCAGTTTAAGAGCAATGGGCAGAAAAAACCAGAAAGCAATGATGTTGCCAGTTTTCGTTGCACTGCAGATATATTTGTTGACAAATTTAGCCCGTTTTCGATACCAAACTACGAACAAAAACTTCTAATGTTTTTTCCTAAAGTGAATGACTAGCATAGATAATACACAAATGGGCAGGCGGCAAGACACACGGAGAGACGGATAAGTGGACAGAAGGGAAAGAACATGAACATTGATAGGAGGATAGATGGTTAGACGAGCAGATGAATGGATAAGTAGACGGGTAGACGGACAAATCAACAAACAGTCATATGGATAGAGGGACAGATTCGCAGACGAACTGATGGTTGAACTTTTTGAACTATTAGGCTCACATCTCTTGCACTAATCAAGATTTCCACTGCGCTACACCGCCCATATTTATTGCGCTTAATAATTTCAGTTTGCTCCACAACCTTCCAATACATTCACGCCCTTCTAATCCTATTGAACCTTAAACTTTCCACCATGTCCCCATTTTTCAACACCAAAACCAGCCGAAGGCTTGTCTTCAGTTTGAAGAGGAAATTTAACGCTTCCCGCCAATAAGATTGTGTTTAGCAGATAACTTCACCTACGTGTGGAATAATTTGTTTTAAAATAATAGCAATAATAATAATAAAACAAAAAACATGTAATTAACAAAAAATAAATTAAAAAAAAAAAAAAATCAGGTGCTTGGTCTCTTTTCTAATCAAAGAAAAGAATGAACCGATGGACGAACGCTCGAAATCGCGTAAAAGCATTTAGGTTTGCAGACAACTAAAAAAAAAAAAAAACAATTTAAAAATGAAAATATACCGAACCGGTGTCGTCCGATTTGTTAGCAGAGCAAGGTTTCGATCCTCGGACCTCTGGGTTATGGGCCCAGCACGCTTCCACTGCGCCACTCTGCTCTTGGTTACCTTTCTGAATAACTTTCATTTGTGAAAAACTCTGCCATTATATTTTCTTTAAGGGATAAACTCGGCTGTGACAAAAGCGAGTGCATTTACCGTTTTTTCATTTTAAAGCAAAATAATTATTTATTTATTTATTTGTATTAACGACCGACTTTCATTGACTTTTAGAAATAAATCTTATGCCAAATATTATTAATAACTATAGAAAAGTATTTAAAACAAATAAAAAAAAAATAAAATGAGCAAAATTCATGTATAAATAAATAGAGAGAAAAACATAAGAAACAAGTAATATGTCATATTAGGTTGTGACCGAATCTTCTATACCCATCACCATTATCATAAAAAAGACAAGAAAAGTAAAAGAACTATGCTCTATAACATGGAGTGGGCGCGGCTGATTTTTTCTATTTTCTAAATAAAAGGTTTTGTTGCATAGGCGTGTAGGCATTGTAGACGTGCCCATAGAAAAGTTTAAGTCACTTCTAAATTCTTTTGCAAAACGGTAGGCGATATCTTCATTTTCGCTAATGAGAGAATGTTTACCACAAATACTATAAAAATTGCGCAGACAGAAATTTTAAAGGAAAACAAAGAAAATTTACCGATAAAGTGTTCCATTTATATATATATATATATATATATATATATACATATTGTTGTGTGTCCAGTTCCGAAAATGCATTTCAATGCGCACGCACATGTGATATTATTTACATGTAAGTTATTTATTAGAACATTTTTTTGCTTTTTAATTCAATCCCAAACGATACGCTATATCCAATCGATGTATATTTTGACTCTAGTGTAAACAGATGGAATGCCTTGATGGCCACAGCCGCCTTCACCGAACGACATTATGCCTACTGCGGGGAATTGACAAGGAAACTCGGGATGATTAACAAAAAGTGCACCACCAGAATCTCCCAAGCAAGTGCCATTATTTCCGCTAAAAGATGTCGCACATATTTGCGTTCGATTATTAACACCTTTTTCCAATTCTTCGTTGCGTTCGATTATTTCAAAACGTTTGTCATCATCGTTCCCCAATTCATTATCCATATTAACATCAGGCGAAGAAAGTGCATCGACATTGTTTAGTTGCGATCTAACCATTGGGCCAGTAGCACTTCCAAAATAGTGTGACCCGATTCCACCTCCAGCCTATGAAACTGCTCAAGTCTGTTGTTCGTCATGTGATTGAACGAATTGATAGACTGTCTCTTTGCTTGCTTTCCCAGACAGATGGACGTGCTGCCCATCCTTTAGAGAAACATCGTTATCCAGCACCCGTTCAGCGTATATGCGGCGATCGATCTCTGAAAATCCCCGGTTTTCATTTGTCAAATGTCATCGTAATGATAGCTGAAAGATGACAATTTAAAAAAGGGAGGAAACTGAATATGGCCTGCTTTGTTGAAAGATTCACCCCTTTAGGATATGCTGAACTTTAATCTTTTCTTCACCTACATAAGCCGAACGAGCAATGCTTCGTCCATCAATGCAGCTAAGAAACTTATAAAATTTTCTTTTAAAAATCAATTTCTCAGTTTAACTGAAAAAAATGAATGAATAGCTGATTACACACACGCACGCACACACACACACATACATATAAAGTAAGTTTTTAACCAATAATCCTCTTTTATGTAAACATGTAAATATTTAATAATATATTCTATAAGTAGCTTTCGGTTAGATACGAACCCACCGCAACACTAGATTCACTGGATACTTTAACTTTCCTGAACTTAATGTCAGATGCATGCAACACATATCGAATTCCTTATTAAACCATATATTTATGTTGTGTGTGATTTATGAGTTTTTTGGAAACACAACATCCTCAGCTCAAGGAAAATATTTGATTCCTTCACTTCTTCTTTTTTCCTCTTTACCGCAAAAATCTCTGCCAACCGTACTCTTCTTATATATTAGATATCATCCGTGTTTTTTCTACTTCTTCTTCTTCTTCTTCCTCTTCCTCTTCCCCTTGTTTTTCTTTTCTTTTTTAATATTCCTCTCATATTTATGTATGCAAGTAGTTAACATTTGTAGTTGTTGTTGTTATTGGCAGTGCCGGTGTTTGACCATATTCTGACATGATAGTAATACTCTAAGTAGTTTTCCTTTTTTCTTTTTTTTTTCTTTCCTTTTTCTAAGGCCGTTTTTATCACTTGACCATCAGCACACGTTTTCCTGTTTTTAGATGAATTTGAGTGTGAAAAACTTTGTAAACTTGCTCTTGTTACTACTGCTTTTATTTGATTATTTTTCTTCTTGTTGTTACAGTCACAGTTGTGTTCACTGTATAGGATGCCTTGTTACATGTATATTGTGGAAGCAGATGTGATTGTAAGGATATTTTTATATTGCTTTCACACTCATGCTAAACGAAAAAAGTGAACTAATTTTCTTATTTCGTTTGACCCTCTCGCGAGAAACGAAACGTACGAAACCGTATATCGCCTACACAATATATCCTCGAACGACATGAGATTCTAAACTGAGAAGAAGCCCTGCCTCGCTCACAAGTGCAATTTCAATGCACTGCTGTGGTGTGTCAATTTTGCACGTACATCAGTTTATATATTCGAAATTATCGCTTATACTGCTATATGACGATTGGTGACCAAAGTTCGTTGACTTTCGGCGAGTTTAGTTTTTCTATTCAAGGTTTCTTCTTATGATCTGCATTGTATTTTTATCACGTTTTATTTGAGTGCAATTCTTTTTTTTATTTATTTATTTATTTTTTTTTGGTTGTTGCTCTCTATACCCTACGCCATTTCTGGTGCAGGGGTACATTCAAATTTCCGCCGATCTATACAAGACCCAGAAGAATTTGGGATAGACTGAACTGAATGGATTATATCCATTGATTTAGATCGTTTCAAGGCTCTTCTCGCTATATGTTTGCTCGTCTGAAGTCTGTCCATATCCACTTTGATAATATTTGGCACAGTAACGTGCTTTCGCCCACGAGCGAACGATATTGACAACGATTGTGAGCGGGTCACTTTTTCAACCACATCACATATAATGTCTTACTTTGAATAGCCGTTATATGAATAACTGTATTAAGCAAAGTGCTGTAGAATATTTGGCGTTGGGCCCTGGCTCATTGTCATGTTTTTATATGTTTTTTTGAATATGCTATACTAGGGCAAGGCCTACCATTAGATACCCTACACCATTTCCTTTAATAACTAATCGAAAATTATCCATTATTGTTACGTCAGTGCATAATTTTCTCGAGAACCCCCATATTGGAGGATACTCAAAGATCGGCGCGGTCTAAATTTAGACCTAAATTCCCAGTTGCTTCCGTTTTAGCACAACACAAATTAGACTTTCCCGGCATATGAAAATTCGATTCTATATATGGTGCGGTCTGAACAGTAGATATTTGTGATCCATATTCCTTGTGGTTTATTTACTAAAGAATAATTTTCATCATAAAATATTAAAAATTAAACTGTTTTAGCATATAAAGCCTTATTGTTCATTAGAATTCGCCTAAACAAAAAAATAGCCCTACGTGGGCCAAATTCAATAAAGTTAATTTTTATTATTACGAACGATTTTTCATCATGAAGTATTGAAAATTATTTCTTTTCCCCATATCAAGATTCCATTTTCGTAGAATTGATTATATGGCAAGGCATTCAAAAAATGCTCCATCTGATCCAAAGTTTTCATATCAAATTAAAATGTCGAAATACTATTACTAAGCGATTTTGTTCATGAAATTCTAAAAATTACAATTAGTTTTCCTATAACGACTTGTCAAAATGGGACATCATATGGGGAAAGGTCGAAAAACTGATCCGATCCGAACCATTTTCAATAGCTTTTGTCCTTTAACCAATACACTTCAGTGTACTGAATGCCATTAAAATATTGAAAAAACTGCGGCCTGTAGATTGAACATAGGCAGACAAGACGGACAGACATGCTTGAATCGATTCAGAATCATATTCAGAAGGTGTCGATCGATATATTAAAAGTTTGGTTTATTTCAAGTCCTTCTAGGTGTTGCTTACATCCGCACAAATTTAATCTATCCCCATATCATTAATGTTGCAAGATATAACCAAAGAAGAATTATAGAAAAACCGCTTAACAAATTCGACACTTGGGAACAACCGATAAGGGCATGTAATTGTGTATGACACGGAGAGAAAATGTGGCTTCTAAACGACATTTCTAATTACCAGGAGAAATACAGTTGATTGTAGCCACAACTTTTATCTTAAAACGTAACTCTGTAGCACTAAGCGAGCGTGACTAATTTTTCCATATATGGCCAGAAAATTTTACTGTTGTTATTGTAGGACAGAAGTATTGTCAGGTGATGCCGTATTGCGGGGGTGCCACACATTCTCAATACAAAAGTGCATACAAGAACTTCGAACGATTTTGCTACATGGGAAGCTAATCACATAATTTATACGAATATCATTGGGTTTATTAGGTGGCTTTTGCCATTTCTTCACTTTATAAGAGTTTTTTGTTTTTTCGAGCACATTGCGTCTCGGTTCGAGGTCTGGCATTTAAAGTTTGATTTTTTAAGATATATTAAGATAGAGCGAATGTTTGTAACATCCAGAAGGCCTTAAGATAGACTCACGTTTGGTTGTATTATTATGTATATATTCGGATTGATCCACTATTTCCACCATAATAGTAGATTGACACAGAACTCAATTGAATCTATTCAAAAGCAATTCCTGTTGTTTACGCTAAGAAATTTGGGTTGGGATCCGTCTGCTTCTCTTCCCCCCTATGAAAATAGGTTGCTTCTTTTGTCCTTACCGTCTCTTGAAAAACGTAGATTTGTTCTTGGCGTT
>KK499954.1:13268-47769 GCA_000688715.1 Glossina pallidipes
GTGTGGGTCTGTGCTAATTGTGTACATGCTTTTTTTCTTTTTCTTTTTTTTCTTTTTTCCTTTTATTTGTTTTATTGTACTTATACTAAGTTTTTTTTTTTTTTTTTAATAATAATTAATTTAAGATTTACTTTAAGTGTCATTTGAACTTGACTGTTGCTTGTTTTAGTTGAGTTTCTGTATAAGTGGAATAA
Organism: Glossina pallidipes; assembly: GCA_000688715.1. NCBI lineage: Eukaryota > Metazoa > Arthropoda > Insecta > Diptera > Glossinidae > Glossina > Glossina pallidipes. The sequence goes on from KK499954.1 coordinate 13,463, forward strand.
ATAAATAAATAAATAAACTCAACCAAGCCCATTTTGACTACGTAGCTCAATTTTTTGAATACTCTAGCATATGAAGATTCTCAAGAAACGCAAACCTTTACAAAATGTGATGATAAGTGCACCAAATTTGAACCACAGGGATCTATTTCTTGGACTTCACTTCATATAAAATTTCTCATGAAAAACATTTAATGTTCAATTTTTTATAATGAAAATGTGTCCATACTAGAGCTTTAGCAAAAAAATTAGCGGTAGAAAATTTGGATCACATAGGACTATATTTTAGATCCTAATATATGCAGGGGTTACCATGAAAAGCCAGGCCTTGTACGGAACGAAAGACTATTTTCTAATTTTTTATAACGGAAACTAAACAAGAAAGAAAATTACATTCAGTCAAGAATCCTTTATACCCATCTCTGTTATCCTAGTTAAGACAGAGAAAGTAAAAAAACCATATTTTCATGCCGTATAATATGGGGTGGGCGCGGCGGCCTTTTTTCAATTTCAAAGTAAAAGTTTTCGTCTGAGTCATTTCTAATTCCTTGGGCAAATTTGCAGACGTTATCTTCGTTTTCGCTAGCGGGCGAATGTTTATCTCATCCTTATGAGATGGGTATAAAAAATTATAAAACTTTTTACGAAGTAAATTAAATTTGTTTAATTTGGACCACGTCGTGTGGTGTATTGGTCATCCCCCTAATATGCGGGCTTTCACGAAAAGTATGCCTTTGCATGAAAATAATATGTAATTTTTCGCGCATTATTACCAAAACGAATCGATATCTGCACCAGGCGAATGAGCATAGGGCATCTAACGGTCGATCTAACCCGAATATAATTTCGTGTTCGAAGTGTTTGCTCTCTTTTCTAATCGAAGAAGAGAAAAGAATATGAACGCGGATGGTCGAGCGAGCGGTCGAACACGATTGAAACCTTTTGGACTTGCTCTTTCTTACCTTGAACACCTTTGATTTGTATGGAAAAGTTTTTAACCGTTACATACCCTTTAAAGCATAAACTCTGCTATATGTTCGGAGAATTCTCTTATCAAACCACTTTTGCATTTGTCGTTCTTTCATTTGCCAGAAACTGTGCTCAAAATATTTCTCTTTATTTCCTTGCTTGGCTATTGATAAAATACTTAAAGTGAAGGCTTAAAAGTTTTATGAAAGAACGTAAACTTTAATTAAAAAATCAAAAATGTTGGTGAGAGCAACCGTTCGCACTAAAATCGATTCCGTGCATTTCTTTCACCTTAAAGCTGAAAATCCCCTTTGCGGAGTCCATCGTTAAATGTCTCCTTAAAAGTGAATGTATGGGGAAAGAAAACAAAAAATTAAAAATTTTCTCAATTTACTACAAGCATTGTGTTCTCCTAATTGTAGCGAAAAAGCAATCATTTATCCGTTTCGTTACGCCTTGAAACGAGCATACGTGGATGCAAGGACATCGTCGTCAACGCAAAACAGCATGTGGTTTGAATATCAAATTCTCAAATCAAAAACTAATAATTCAATACAAAATCTCTTCAAATTGCAAATACACAACAATACCCAGCGATACCAAAAACATACTCAAGTATTTAACTGCATTATAACTTCGGGATAACTATCCCAACTGAATGAATAGTCAGCAATTATCTAAATCTCTACACATCTATCTAGCAATTGTAAATGTGTTTGTGCAATAACGCTGAGCAAACATATTCAGTGAGAATCGTGTAACTGTAAAATTTCTAATACGAAATTCTCAAGCATTAAGTTGGCAGCATATTAGATGCTCGTACATTATTTAAGAGCGATAGGAAGGAGCTAAAGAAATTATTATGCCAAAAATGTCGTCAAAACGACACAATAACAGCAGTAACAACAACAGCGACAAGGAAGCGACAAACATTGTATTGTATCCCAAAACTTAAAGCTATAAATCTCTCTCAGCGGTAAAAAGAAAGAATCCAAGAATTATATACAAAATAATTTGACATGCAAACCATAAACCCATAGAGATACAATAACAAATAAGCGAAGACTAGACTGGCTGGTGATAACCGAGAAAAAGTCTGTCATTGACACAACCCTGGTGCTTACATGACCTTACGCACGGTATCATTTAAACAGAAACGAAAGGAGTGGGAATCTTGTGGTTCATAAGCTCAAAAAAAAGAAGAAGAAGAAGAAGAAGAATGAAACTTCTACTTATGTTGTTCTATATCTCATAACAGTTACGGTTTTCACTATCACTGACGATTTTAGTTAAGTAACAAATTCGCTTAAATGAATAGTTACGCTGCGGGGGAAGTTCTCGCAGCACAAAAGCCCACAAACGTTTTATGCCACACAATCACTTAATAAAAAATCCTCGAGTAAGTAAATTACTTAACCTACCAGAACACAATATAAAATATTCAAAAACTAAAACAAAAACAAGTAAAGACGCTGTAGTGAAGCAAGGCCCACCATTACATTCCCTACACCACTTTGTTTAATGCATTTATTGATATTGATATGACTTTTGAAAATAAGGCTTTATATGGGAAGTAGTCGAAAAAGTGGTCCGATACGAAACAGATTATCTTGAAAATGGCGGTCTGTAGGTTGAACATAAGAACGGGATGAGACGGGACGGACGGACACGCGATCTGTATAATAAAAGATGAGTTTATCTCATTTCCTTCTGGGCGTTACGTACATCCGCTCATACTTAGTACACCCTTGTACAGCAAGTGGTGAACGGTATAAGGAGAAAAAAAGTAAGAGGGAGGTAAGTTACATTTTTGACTTTTACATTCGAGTACATTTTTGTCAGCCGAGTTACATTTTTGACCACGTAGACTGAAATGTGTCCTTCTATTCAAGTTCGACAAGCGTAAATATATCCTTCTTTTCTCCCGAACAAAAATACATTCGATCTATGGCACGTATTCTCAATAAAGGTATGAGTTTCATGAGAGGTGAACTGAAAAACAAAGTACTCCCTTTTGTTTATTTGCAGTCCCTACACGGCTTTTTGGTATATCTGTTCACTGGTATCTCGACCAAAACATTGCGTTACCTGACAAAAAACAAACCAAGCTAATCAAGAGTAAGGGAAAGAGGGAAAAACATACTTGCTGAGAAGACATAGATGCATTCAGTGCGTCTCTCATGAGTATTACTGCAAGTGTTTCACATTTTCCTAGTCGTCCTAATAAACTATGTCTTAATTCATAGGATATCGGTGCATATTTGGATGTTTCTTTTATAAACCAAATCAACGGAACAAAATAATCAGTCGGCAGCATGACAGATGAGTTTGCATACAAAATCTAATAACTAAGAACTCCCTACTATTGTTCGATGTCTATATCGGATCTAGGCAGATGTAGTTCACTTCATTATATATAGAATAAAGATGTTCCACTCAACTGAAACCAGATTTGCTGACCAAAGTCCTAAGCCCACATTGAAAGAAAAACGCACGGAAAAACGAAATATTTTTCTTAAAAAAACGGAAGATTAATAAATCGGATTTAAAATTCCATATCAACATTCAGTATAAGATGGAAAGACCAAGGGCCAAGATTATAGGAAATTTAGCCTTTTTTATGCACATAAATGGCAATGCCATTTACAAATACTCCATTTTCTAGATCCAAGTAGCTAAATATACATGCATACATATATATATATATATATATGCGTACATGCACATAAAGGTATATATAAGTATACATATATACTTCGTTGATGCCATATGTCGCTTGATAGTGCCGTATGTAAATTCAAAATTTCTCAGATGGAGACTAAATATACATGCATACATATATATATATATATATATGCGTACATGCACATAAAGGTATATATAAGTATACATATATACTTCGTTGATGCCATATGTCGCTTGATAGTGCCGTATGTAAATTCAAAATTTCTCAGATGGAGACTGCGGCACAACATGAAAGTCCGCCATCTTATAGATTCCGAAGGCAACGCCACTTATATGTAGTCCATCTTCTCGATCCAGATCGCAATACGATATAAAAAAGTTCGATTCTATGAACTCGAATGGCAGTGCATTATGTAAATACTACGTTTCGTAGACTTTGGGTGCAGAACCATATAAAAATAAACCGACTTAAGAATCACGATAGCAGTGCGAAGGTTTACGAATACTCCACTTTACACACCTAGATGACTGTATCATACGTACCTACCAGATTTTGTCAATGTAGATGCCGTTACTACATGGCAATGTTACTTTTTCTAGGGTCTGCCTATGCCACGATATAAACCCTTGATTCTTATAGACCCAGTTAGCTGGCAGAAGCATGTACAGCTCAGGCTACAGAACCAAAGAAAAGTACGCCTACTTCGTGATTAAGACAAGTATTTGTAAATACTTTATCTTCGCAGACGCCGATTGGGTTTGGGACGACATTGGCATATCTAAGCACTACTTCTTGTAAACTTTGGCTGTGGCACGGACCTTATGAACCCAGTGGGTGGTAGTATGGATAATACCACGCCTTTTTGGCGATGTCATTTAAAAATTCTTCACCTTCTACGCCAAGCATAGACGGACCAATTCATACCTCTACCTCAAAATCATTTGTTTATTGTATTTGCATGACCTCTTGAAATATCCATCAATTGCTTCTTTATTGGCACATGAGTGTCTAGAAGCATTTGCGCTACTGTCTTGTACGCTTATAAATATCCAATGATTCATCATAATCAACCGTCAACGGAAATTGTGGTGATTTTATAATAAAAAAAAAAAAAAGAAAATAAAAGAAGAAAAACAACAACAAAAAATTAAAACGAAAATGTAAAAAGAAGGTAGAAAAAGATCTCAACCTCAGCTAAGGCAAAACGCCCCTTTTTACCATAACTTAATGCCAACTTAATTACTTTATCTTAAGGAGCGACAATAAAACAAAACAAATTCAAAGGTTTTATGCAAATACATTAAGAGGTGTGGTGTCATTATCTCGACGAAAACGTTTGTCTTCTTTTTTTTTTTTGTTTTTCTTTTACTTTTTTAAATCAACAAAAATAAATATTTGTTACATTTTTTTGTTAATTCTTATAGCCAAAGCTCAAGTACGAGGGCAGACTAGTTCTGTCATTGCTTTTGTAAAGCGAAGAAAATTAAAATTAAATTAAAATAAGATTCGGAAAGGACGTAGCGATGTCTGCTTGGCCTACAAGCTTACAATGGAAAGAAGAAAAAAGTTGAAAAAGTTCATCGAATGATTGAAAATTGATGATAAATTTTCCCGCGATTCATTCATCAATTCATCAAATGAAGCTTGAGCGCTGCAACACACGCCGAAGACTAAAATCCTTACAAGGGCCAAAACAGGTACGACTTGTAAACGATTATTGTTATCAATTCATCAGGTTTAACGCTTCCTAAAGTTTCGATAGGCAATGACACGCCCTTCGTTAACAAATTGGTACTTAAGGCCTTCTTTTATCCGCACCAGTAGCGAAATTCACTTTGCGGCATTTACGATGCAAGTTTTTTGCTTGCCTTAATTGAATTAATTTGCTTCGATTATAGCAGACATTTAAATCACTTCATGAACGAATTTTATGACGCTTTCCTGTTCTCTCCGCATTCAAGTGATTCAACAAATATTTATATGTTACGGTAGGTTGTTTCTTACAAAAACAATTTATATCTTTGAAGCTAATGGCAAACGATTTAAATTTTCATTGCCAGGGGGTAGGCGAGCTATTTGCTAAAGATTCTTCCAACCGTTGCCCCAAAAAATGAATAGCAGTAACAACAACAAGATGCTAAGCAAGGAGCGCAATAAAGGAAAGATGCTCGACAGTCACGATTCAATACAACTTTTCTTCGCCGTCATTCCATTTCGAAGCAATGTAAAGATATAACTGCCACTATATGCGGGTAACGGTACTCTTTGCCTATGCTTTAAGATAATTTACATAAATTTTATTATGAAATAACTTTTACTCATTCTCACTCGCTTACCCAGCTATCTGGTTATGCGCGTATTCGCAATTTGCAGATAATTGACTTGAGTGCTTTAAATGTGTTGTGATGCGAATTTTCTGAAATTTGAAAAGTGTGTCGCCGTTAACTTCTCGTCTGCATTACATGTTGTCTTTTAACGATATTAAAATTTTAGTTTATCACATACAAATTTCCGCATGTGTGTAAATTTAAAATCTGCTTCACAGTCCGCCGTCGCTAGCTCCCGTTTTAGTGCTATCTTGGGTAATGTAGAGATAAGAATTAATTAGATAAACGTCTCTGAAAATGCTCAGCGCATACAGTTTGCGACGTAAGAAAAACGTTCTCAAAGGAAAGGATTCGTTTTTACAAATACTGAACCTACTTTCAGGTTCAGGTCTAAACTGGACAGTGTTAGTGCACATACATCTAATTTAGAGTTCTAAGCTTGTAACGAGAAGATGTCAAGGTTACTTTATTTATTTGCCAGTTAGTACCATGCCACTAGATAAAGAATCCAGCTCTTCTGCGGACATTGTCCTAGGAATACATTTTATATTTCGAACTTTAAGAAAATATTTGTGAAGAGATTGTTGACGATATTTTGTTATATGTATTTCATTATATACAAAAACAGCGACCTCTGTATACCCACACTCGGTATTTTCTATCCACTTTTTTTTTCAAGATAGCACAGACGTACTCCGTAAACCGGGAAGAGCTCCACTTTTCTTTGTGTCGTTGCTGCAGTAGCACAATTTAAGGAAATTGAAAGAAAAAAATTTCTTTTAAGACCCATGACTACAGGGCGACGGTTTATTCATTTATACAAGCGTTTGCAACGTTCAGAAGGAAACTTCAGAAACCCAAAAGGTACATGTATTCTAAAAAGCATTAAATTCTAAGCCGGTTTAAGCATGTCCCCATGTCCGTCCGTCCGGTTGTTTGTTAAAAACATTCTCCTGGCCACAAAAATGAAGCTAGCGACTCGAAATTTGGCACATTGAACATTGGACGAAACAAAAGATTACGAAACGCACATTCTGTTCCATATCAACTGACCACGCCTAACGGAAACAAGCTTAAAACAACCCCCTAAAGGATATAAATTCTTGGCCGGTTTCAAATTTAAAACTCATCAAAACATGCCTGTCTATCCGTCTACCCAATTGTGTAGCGTCGGTGGCAAACGTTCTTTCTGCTCAAAGGTTAACAAATCGCCCTAAATTTGCAAAAAAAATTTAAAAATAACCCAAACCGGTGAAATTATACGTCTACAACGCTTACGCGCATTCAAAACGAAAACTGTAAATATCTTTATTCGACGTGTTTTTTGTAAATCTGAAATCTGTGGAAGTCGCCCGCGCCCACCCATGGAAATTTAGTTCTTTTCTAAATAGCTGTATGTGAAAGAACACAATTTTCTTATTTGTTCCCTCCCTCCTTCTCACTCTCTATCTCTCCCCCTCTTTACAACTCTCTCTGCACTTATAAAGTTATGTAATGTGTTTTATTAACCCTTCCATACAGCTTAACAAAGGCAATAATTTGTCCATTAAGATGCCTCCAAATCAACAACTCTCTCGCCTCCACTAATTCCTAGCTCAACTGACTGGACGATGTTTGTTATAAGTAGTGAATAAGAAACGTCTTGATTTCCAAGCATTTCCACGATTTTCTGATTTTCCGACCAGAAACTGCTGCCTGCTGTTGCACATTCAAGTCGAAGAATTCGTTGTGTTACATGCCCGATTCGATGGATATACGTATACATAATAGTAAATTTAGTTTTTTCTTCATTTTTATTCAATATTGAGAAAGTCTCAACAAAACATAATTTAAAATCTTCTCATTGATTTTTGCTTAAAAGGCTTCGAAAGCTGATTGAAAATTATTTTCGAAAGAATTAATTATGGAATTTCGTCGGCTTTCCCGAGAGGAATGGTGGAGCATTTTGGCGCGCGTTGTGTCTGAAGTTATTGCCACTTTTCTTTTGGTCTTTTTTGGTTGCATGGGTTGCATTAAATCTGAATATATAACTAACGATCGCTTCGCATTAAGTTTTCATTTTGGTGCTGCGGTTTTATTACTTGTTCAGTGTTGCGCTTGTGTTTCCGGTGCACATGTAAATCCAGCAATTTCCGTAGGGGCTCTCTTCTGTGGAACATTAAGCTGGCAAATGATGCTCGTATACATAGGCCCTACTATTGGTTACGGCGCTTTGCTCGGAATTGTGCCGCGTGTTTTAAGAATTGATCCAAACGCGAAGCACGGTCTCTGCGTTACCACAATACATCCAGAAGTACATGTTTTTCAAGCAATACTTTTAGAGTGTTTTGCGACATCTACTCTGGTACTAGTGTGCTGTGCAGTATGGGATAAACGTAACTCTAATCATTTTGATTCCGTTTCAATTCGTTTCGGTTTAGCGGTCGGCAGCTTAGTATATTACGTGGTAAGTTTTAAAATATATATGTAATAAGTTCGGCGTGGAGTTATGACATTTTCACAATGTTGTATTTTTTGCTCAATGCTGCTCGAAAGGGACCTTACAATGGGTGCAGTATGAATCCGGCTCGATCGTGGGGCCCCGCGATATGGAATCTTGATTTTACGGATCATTGGTTATATTGGTTCGCACCTACCTTAGGTTGGATAGTTACTGCTGTGTTATGGAAATATGTTTTGAAGGAGAAATCTGTTGAAACTACGGAGCAGCAGGAGGCCAATGAGTAGAGCAGAGAGTATATTATTAATGGTTTTTTTTACCAAGATTTTCACGTTATTTGTATTCACAACTAATGTATATAAAATTCCATTTGATTGATAGAAAATTGCTTGCTACAAAACGTTTTCATTCGTAGTATAGAATTGAAAGGCAATAAGAGAACGGAAAAGAATAGGAAAATGAAAATGAGGTATAGCTCAACGAAGACGAAAATTTCAATAATTTGTTGTAAAATCGCGTTGGCGGATTAAAGAAAGCAAAAGCTGATTTCAAAAGCCTCCGGAAATCCTGGGTGATAATTCTCTGCCGTCCGCTAGATGTTTTTAAAAAAATTTAACTTCTTCTCTTCACTACGTCAAACTTGCCAAGCATCACGCAAATGGAATGTATATGAGGCCAAGAAGCACAAATTGTTGGTCTTACGACGATAGTATATAGGCTGGTAATGGTGCTAGTACTTGGGTCGGGGCTTGGAGAAAGGAAAATTGGCATTAAAAAAAAAAGTGGGAGGATTTACTTTTTTTTTAATGAGCAATCACTCAAGATATGTCCTCTATTCGCGTAATACGGTGACCGTCAGAAAGAAGAGGACTAAGAGAAAGAAGGAGGGGTTTGTACCCATTCCGTAATTGTTGTGCATTTACCGACTTTAGAGTGTGCACTCACTATAGCTGCACCGTAGTTGAGATTTGATCCCTACTCGGCTCCGCAAGCGAATATCAAGTGAGAGTTTCAAAGAAACGTAACTTTCATGCAACCCGCATATGGGAATTGTAGTGCGGGCATCTATATTCGAAATTTAATTAGCTTTGCATTCAAAGGTATCGAGTCGGTAGGAATGAATGGGCTCGACCTTTGTTTACCCAAATTTGCTAAAGCATCTAACTTTGAAATGAAAACATGGCTTAAGTAGAAAAGTTTAACTTAATGAGAATTTTAAAATGCATACAAAAGGCCTTTATATCAGCAGTGCGCCAGCACTGCGGCGTTGTGCGTGGCAGGTCCCGTGTCTAACAGCCGCTATTGTGTAACAATAATAAAAAATTTTCACTGTGTTATTATTATTATATATATTTTGATGTTCTATTACCCGTATATAAAACTATTGACAACAGTTAACGCTATCAGGTAGTGTTTAATAAGAGCGACATCATCACCGTAAGATTGTTTGCTTTAGTTTAACAACTTTAAAAACTAGATCAACTTCTGCTGGAAAAAAAGCAATTTTGCATTTCAGTTTATTTTAGTTCAGCAAAGCGAAAGAGTGCATACGTCCAAGTTGTTATCAAAAATTTGTAAAAATTGTTAATCGCTTTGAAGAGTTTTTAAATCCCTTTTTAAGTGTATGTTGGAAAAAAAAAGAATTGTAAAGTATTGCACAACAGCCTTTGATTAGGAACTCGCTTGACTAGCGCACACTTCTCCCGAGCACTTTGTTCTCATTTAAATGGGAAACGGCAACAGTGAAAGAATAAAATTGATCGAAGTGCACATAGAAAATGCATTCTTCCGTACGTCATGCCGTCAAGTGTTTTTTCGCCGAAATTCTTGGTACCGGTCTACTGGTATTTCTCGGCTGCATGGGTTGTAGCTCGACAGTAAACTCAATCACCTCGCCTTTGCAGGCCAGCATCAACGTTAGCTTAGTGGTAATGATGATAGTTCAGAGCTTCGGTTGTATTTCGGGCGCCCATATTAATCCAATGATAACTCTGGCCGCATGTGTCTACGATTTGGTGTCGATTCCTTTGGGTTTAGTTTATGTTTGTGCGCAAGTCTTAGGCGCCACGCTTGGCTATGGCTTACTAAAAGTTTTGTTACCAGCCTATATAATGGACGTGGCATACAATGATCATGGCTTTTGTGTAACTGTCCCAGCCAAGGATATAACGGTTGCTCAAGCTTTCGGTATTGAATTCATAATCACATCAGTATTTGTGATGGTTTGTTGCGGCATTTGGGACCCACGTAGTGCTAATCTGATTGATTCGGTTGCCTTACGTTTAGGTCTTACGGTTGGCGGCTTAGTGGGCATAGCTGTAAGTAATTTGTGCTGTTATATAGAAAAACAAATTTTTCTCTTCGGCCTTTAATATATTCTCTCGGTTTTTATTTGTCGACAGGGCTCATTTTCTGGTGCCAGCATGAACCCAGTCAGGTCGTTAGGACCCGCTTTATGGCAAATGGATTTTGAAAATCATTGGATTTATTGGGTGGCTCCTCTCACTTCTTCACTTCTCACTTCTTACCTTTATAAGTATTTTTTTAGAAGTACATTACGTCCTGGTTCAGTGTCGGACATTTAAAAGATCATTTTTTGCTAGACAAGAAAAAACAAAAATGTGATTAATACGCATCTTGTTTAGATATTAAGATAGACGTAAGCATAATTTGCAGTATTATTAAAAGTAAAAGGATTAGGAAAATTTTAACAATCAATATGAAAATAGCAAGTGGAAGTTTGGCACAAATACTTCGCTGATCTATTACTGATTCGCGATTAAAAAATAGGCATGATCTGTTCACAGACTCGCGTACAATGCAGAAGGAACTCATATTTCATATTTTCGTCTGTAGCTTAAGAATGCTATGATGATTACAAAATAGTGGAACAGGACAGCGTTAGGGGATAAGCGTAGCCTGAGCCTTATATACCCGATAAGCAAGTGTTATGTCTTTACCAATCGAGTACTCACTATTCCTGCGACAGCACACCGGTCATATTTACAGCAAGGCCCCACCCCAACAGCAATGAAACCCGGTATGCCGGCCTGATAGTTTGGTTGCTTACGTACTTCATTAAGCGATTGTGCAATTTCTTAATAATTGTTTGTAAAGTATGGTTTACGGCAACCTACGCAACCCTTAAAGACGACCAGGAATAAATGCCAATAATGGCAGTAATGGCAGTGCCAATAAAGCAAAAGGGGCAGTTGATAAAAGTGTTATTTCCTTGCAGCATAGAATTGCTTAATACTTCCTAGTTTTCCAAAAACCAATGTAATCTGTTGGCTGGTTTAGCCTCTTGGATAAGTTCAAAACTGTCCTGTTAAAAATTTAAAACGGAATGCTTTATTATGCTTATGATGGATCGATTTATTTTCTGAGATGCGATTTTATCGGCAAATTATTTTCCGCCTCTTTGTCCTGTTTCGAGTAGTTTTTTAAAATCAAGTCCATTAAACAGCGTATGTTCTAGGGCCACATTTCAAATTTCGAATTTTTTAAATTCATGAAAAATGCTTTCAAAGCAAATAATATTTTTTAGATATCTTTTAACGACAAGAAAAACTTGCATTGCGCTTTTTCTAAATATTCTAAGATTGGGTGATACCGATGACCTGCACTGAAAGACGTTCGGGATCGTCAAAGTAGAAAAAAAGACAGACAGACACTACCTGATAGCGTTAACTGTTGTCAATAGTTTTATCGGGTAATAGAACATCAAAATATATATAATAATAATAACACAGTGAAAATTTTTTATTATTATTACACAATAGCGGCTGTTAGACGCGGGACCTGCCACGCACAACGCCGCAGTGCTGGCGCACTGCTGATATAAAGGCCTTTTGTATGCATTTTAAAATTCTCATTAAGTTAAACTTTTCTACTTAAGCCATGTTTTCATTTCAAAGTTAGATGCTTTAGCAAATTTGGGTAAACAAAGGTCGAGCCCATTCATTCCTACCGACTCGATACCTTTGAATGCAAAGCTAATTAAATTTCGAATATAGATGCCCGCACTACAATTCCCATATGCGGGTTGCATGAAAGTTACGTTTCTTTGAAACTCTCACTTGATATTCGCTTGCGGAGCCGAGTAGGGATCAAATCTCAACTACGGTGCAGCTATAGTGAGTGCACACTCTAAAGTCGGTAAATGCACAACAATTACGGAATGGGTACAAACCCCTCCTTCTTTCTCTTAGTCCTCTTCTTTCTGACGGTCACCGTATTACGCGAATAGAGGACATATCTTGAGTGATTGCTCATTAAAAAAAAAGTAAATCCTCCCACTTTTTTTTTTAATGCCAATTTTCCTTTCTCCAAGCCCCGACCCAAGTACTAGCACCATTACCAGCCTATATACTATCGTCGTAAGACCAACAATTTGTGCTTCTTGGCCTCATATACATTCCATTTGCGTGGTGCTTGGCAGCGGACGGCAGAGAATTATCACCCAGGATTTCCGGAGGCTTTTGAAACCAGCTTTTGCTGTCTTTAATCCGCCAACGCGAGTTTACAACAAATTATTGAAATTTTCATCTTCGTTGAGCTATAACTCATTTTCATTTTCCTATGCTTTTCCGTTCTCTTATTGCCTTTCAATTCTATGCTTATATCCGTTCAGAAATTGATGAAACCGCGATATTGAAATGAATCGAAATGTCATTTTGAACCAATTCGTATGATAACCATTTCGTCCTTCTTTGGATCTTTCTCATCGCATGAAAACGTTGAGAAACTGAGGATTCATCACCTGCTAAGCTGTTCAGAAGTTCTTTGAGAGTTTGAGATGGATTTTTGTCAAATAACTTTTGCAATTCCTTATCTTGCGAACTTTTTCGGTCGTCAAGACCGTTCTGCGTCATTGCCATCAAAATAATCGCCTTTACACCGGTGAAACCAAAACCGGCAACTGATAGAATATGATGAGGCAGGATTGGTTTAAGCTGATAAAAGTGTTTTCATGGGCTTCGGCAGAGGATTTCTTCAAACCAAACAACAAAAGTAATAAATTTCGAAATTGCAATTTTGCGCGCTCTAAGATTAGCGTCCGTGTACACCGAATAACCCAATAATACTAAATGGAAAATTGTTATTTTATGCAGAGAAAGGCCAAAGTAATGGAATGTAATCGCATTACCTTATCGTATTCATCGAGAGATGTCGCTGATCGAAATACATGTAAGCGCCTAATGATTACGATCACCTAGATTCTCCATATGTTGAATATCGTATAGAAGTCAACACCTTCCTGAAAATATCTGAGTAGACTGAGCAATCATACAAGTCCTTAGATTAATCTAATGAGATCAAATGATTGGAACTGCCTCATATACTGGATCTTTCATTGAGAAACGAATTAATTTTTATTTCTTAAATTATTTTAATGAATCTTTTAAGTTTATTTATGGAAACATCATTCATCTTCATTGGTATATTCTTCCCGTTGCTATTTCGCTAAGCGCACTCTTTTATTTACTTACTATCTTTGTGGATAGATTATAAATAAAGGATGTAATAAAAAAGTAATAACAGTAATTGTAATAATAATAATAATAATAATAATAATAATAATAATAATAATAATAATAATAATAATAATATTGTTATATAATAAAAATAAGAAGTGTTCCTTAATAAGAAAAGCATAAAAACTAAAAAAAAAACATTTTTTTTTGTTTCTTATTCTAAAACAAGGCTTTATCTTCTTGCTTAAATTGCTCCAATTTCTCTCTCACTTCGTTGCTCATGTATTTGACATTCGTTGCCGTTACAACTTCCTCTCGAGCACATTCGTGGTTAAGGAAAGGCGTAAGGCTAATTACCCCCAACAACTCGTAACGTTTCGTTACTGGATTCTGAATTACATAACCTCCACCCCTATCTCCGCGACATATGATCGCTTCACCTTCGTTTTGCAAGCAAAATTTATCTCCAGCTAAATTTGCGTACGATTCCTTTAATTGACAATTGTGATAGGATAGCGATTTCATAGGAAGCAGCTCTAAAACCTCTCCAGTACCACCATAGCCCACAATTGAACCAACCAAATTATTCGGAACGTATCTACTGGCCCTAGTACCGAAATCGAAGCACACGGCTGATACGTTTTCGTTGAAGATAAAAGGTGTCTTTAATTTAACAACAGCGATATCTTCTAAGAAAGCATTTTTGTTGTATTGGAAGCTTTAACAATGGAATAGAAGAAAAAGAATGAAAAGAAAATGAAAAATGAATTGAACGGCCTTTTAGGACAATTACGATCAGGAGCTGTGTAAACTTGACAAACTGCCAACAATCAAAAGATCTATCTTCCTGCCCACCTCTCGCTGTCTGCTTACCGTTTATTCCTACCCTCTCCCTCACTGGTTCTCTCTCTCTCTCTCTCTCTCTCTCTCTCTCTCTCTCTCTCTCTCTTTCTCTCTCATTTTCTTTCTCTTCGTTTATATGTCCGGTTTTCTTCATTTAGACTGCGCTGCAAGCAAACGATAGAATCAGTTCTTTCTCTTTCTCTATCTCTCAACCTCTCTCTGTAACTTATTTTCTCTTCATATTTGTAATTATTTTCCTCTGTCTCTCTGTCTTTCTTTGTGCTCATTAATTCTTCTCTTCCTTTTTATGGCTTACAATATCCCTCTTTCTAACCATCTTTCTCTTGTAAGGTGCTATCCGTTACCACAGTTAGCCCTAGTGGTTTGCTATTGTACCTTGACGAAATCACAATTTCAGCAACATCTGCAACTTGAGCTGTTGGGTCTTTAGCCATATCGTAGTCACGATAATATTTTCCAGCGGCCACCTGAAAGAACTCAGCGTTTATTGTCTGCTCTACCGCGACGTCCCAAAAACAATGAGCAGCTGCCACAGACGTTTTGACAATACAATGAAAATCTTGTTCAAATTATACTTAAATATGTAGTCCATACATACCGGTTACAATTATACTCGGCGAGATAATGGATCCACTACAAATCAATCTGTAGCTAACGTTATCTGGCTTTTGATAAATGGCCACTTGCCAGGGTGCCTCACTTTGCTCTATCACAAATCCTAAATCGCGTCTAAATCGTGCACTTGTTCGTTGAACTCCGCACTCGACATTACAAGTGGGCCGCTTAGCGGTGAACTTACCATCGAGATTGCATCGCATTATTGGTGCGTTGTCGCTTAAACCTTCGTAACCGACGTTACATCTGATAATTACCGCACTTTTTGGTTGTAACCGTTGACACTGCCGAGCGGCAATGCCATTATTAATGCACACATGAAATGTGGATAAACCCCGCAACGACTGACCGTCGCAATATTCTTAAAAGTAGAAGCTTGATAAGAAGACGAAAAGAGAGAATTTGAATTCATTTAACTTACGAACACACGACGGAAATCCTCTGGTCCATTTGCCATTTTGACAATTTAAGCTCGCATGGGATGGTATACGATAACCGTTCGAACATTCCAAGTGAATAGTCTCATAGTTCTCTACCCATCTACCTAAACGTATGGTCTGGTTCTGTGGATGCAAATGAGCCAACAGATAAGGACCGTTTTCTGGTAATTGACATTTATTTTCATTGCGCAAATCTGACAACGAAGGTGTCAATTTATTCCTTGGTCTAGGAAAGCCACATAACTCCCAAGCTTCATCGGAACCATCGAGGCAATCTTTAACGCCATTGCAAGTCGCTGTTCTATTGATACAAGCACCGTAGCCGCAATGAAATGCTCCGTCAGCACAATCAAAACCGGCACAAAGTTCTAAAGTTTCATCCGACCCATCCTTGCAATCCTTGGCTCCATTACATATATTAGCTTTACTTATGCATTCCTTTAGTCGTGTGCATTCAAACTCAGCATCGCTACCAGGTGCGAAAGGAAAAACACACACATTTGCATTTGAAAGTTTACCAAATAAAGGCGATCTTTGCAAACCTGCTACAGCTTCCCTGAAGTTTATCGAATTTGCTTTCATCACAGACTAATTCGTCCGAATTGTCTGCGCAATCTTTGCGTCCATTGCAGCGATAGCCGTTGGCAATGCAAGCCCCATAAGCGCATTTGAAAGCAAACGCATGACACGTAGAATACACTTGTATGCAATTTTCGGGCGTTTCGTCTGAGCCGTCCTGACAATCGACCACACCATCGCAGCGGCCGCTATCCGATATACACTGACCATCATCGCAGTTCCATTGAAAGGTCTCGCATTGCTGCTGTGCCATACCTGAGAGCAAAGGGAATATAATGTTTATAAAGCATGTTCTCTCTTTCTGCCTCTCTCTCTCTCTCTCTTTCTCTTTCTCTTAAAAGCCGGTTTATTAAATAACATTTTAAGTCTGGCAACGTCAATATTCCAAGTTTTACACAAAACAAAAGACTTTTGTTTTGTTTTTTGTGTGGCAGCAAGAAGACACAAACTTAGGCAAATCATTTTAATCTTTAGAACTTTTTTACTTATCACTTGCCTTCGTTAACGAAGAGAATTTTCATTAGAACACAACACATTCCAATGTAAATGATACGATACTTGTACGCTGAAATGATACGCAGAAAAGTAATTTAAAAAAAAAAAATGAAAATAAGTGAAAAACTAGTTTTAGCGACTCTTGGAAATATTTATAAATGTTTCTCACAATAATTCATAATTAAATTTAAATGTTAACTATTTAACTTAAGCAACGCTAACGCAAGACTGACTGAAACGTCTAATTCAAAATTGAAAGTTTGTCTATATGTTTTGGCTGCTAATTGTTACACTGATTGCATTTCATATTCTCAGTTAAGGAAGAGAAGATTCAAAGAGACGAATAGAAAGTTTATGAATGCACTGAGCAGAGCACTACTCATGAGGAGACTCATAAAGACTATTAATTAAGTTAGTTAATTGCTATTTCTTCTTAACCGCCATACTTTGAGTCGATTAAAATATTAAATCAAAGTTTCCAACTAGAGAGAAGAGTGGCATTGTCTCCAGAGGAGATTAGAATTTTATATAATAAACAGAACATTAAGTTTGCGATTGAATAGCAAAATCTTTTAAAAGCTTCTCCCTAAAGAGAAAAGCTTTCACACACGGCTGGTACCGCAAAGAGGCAGTAGATTGCTGCCCGAAAGACCGGTGAGGCGGGTCTATCGCAAAATCTTATCAGTCAGAGACAGATGAGGAGTAAGTTTTCGTTAAGCGATTTTAATAGATTAAGGGAATAGGTCGTGGTGCCCCTTCAATAAATTTTAAACACATCCTCCTTATGTTCTTCATGGTCTTTGTTAACTTGAATATGTGCCCAACATGTCCACCATCTTTAGTCGTTTTTATGGTACAATCATTACAAAATTTCAAAATTTTTGTCAGTTTATGTGACATCTAAGTATGTTCTTCTTGTTCTTTTTGCTCGTAGTCTTACGCAAATGATTCAAATGATGATTGACATTAGCTGGTCGTATATTAAGTTTGCGCGGACATAGGTAACACCCAGAAAGGCTTAAGATGGACCTACTTTTTATTAAGTTTGTCTGCGCGTCCGATGTCTCTCCATGTATTTTTGTGTTCAATCTACAGATCGCAGTTTTTGAGATACTTTCATGAACTTTGAAAGAGCGAAAGTTATTAAAAATACTCCGGATCGGTCCACTTTTTCGACGATTCCCCATGTAACGGCTTATTTTGAAAAGAGGTTATATGAAAATAAATTGCAATTTTTTTTATATTTATATTTTTTTTATATTGTGGTGAAAATTGTTTCTTAATAGGAAATTGACAAAGAAATCCATCATATCAATTTTGGATTGCATCAATCTATTTCCTGCATACCACCGGACTCTCATGAAACGTAAACCCATATATGCTACAAACGCCTAGTTATTAATGTTTTATGATAAAAATTTGTTTATCATTGCAACTTGACATTAAGTGGACCAAACTTGGACCGCATGGATCTGTTTCTTGCCTCCACTCCATATCAGATATCTCAAGAATAGTAAGCCCTCCGAAAAAGGACTTCATTGTTAATAGTTTATAATCAAATTTAATTCAGCGATTGAGAAAAACAATTAACAGTAGGAAATTTGGACCACATAGGTCTATTTCTTATATCCCATCAAATAGATGGGGGTTAGCATGAAAAGCAACCCATTGTATGGAGAGAAAGTCGCATTTCTAGTTTTCTCTTATATTGAAAAATCATAAAATTTTTGGGAAATAAATGAAGTGTGCCAAATTTTGATTACATCATGTGCAGTTTTGGGAATTGCCCAATATGCGGGCTTTCATGAAAAGCATGCCTCTGAATGAAAATAATGAGTAATTTGTGATACCTTATTACTAAAATGAAAAACTAATTGTATTAGGCGAAGTGATGTAGGATGATCAACTTTGTCCGACTATAATATATACTAGCTTTCAAATGCATTATAGTGAGTCTTGATTTGATTAATAATACTAAAGAGACGCATCTTTGAGTTCATATATTGAGAGAAACGGATGGAGAGCGCTTTTCCTCATCTACTATTTTTGTTTAATTTCATTTGCGAGGATATATTGCTTTCACCAAATTGGTAGTCTTGCGTTATAGTACTTTTAAATGATCATAAATGAAGACTTATTGTATATTGATGACAAGGTAGGGAAACAGAATTATTGAAGATAAAAAGAAAAATATATTCTAAGATTAAAATCTTAAAGCGCTAGCATCTAAGGTTACCGACTTTATAGGAAAACTCTACCGCACTCGAGATTTGAACCCCCACCGTTGGGTTATTAGTCGAGATTCTTTGCATTCTCCGCCACTCAGGCGGAAAAATGACAACAACTCTCTCCCTTTATCGCAATAAATCATTTTGCAAGTATTTTTCCAGGTAGTCTGGGAGAGCGAACTTCCCCTCGTAGTAAGTTGACCATAAATATCAGACCCAGCAATTCTCTTATTTTCTCACGGTTGAGCAAATTCATGAGTTTCGATTTATGCTCAGGCGGTGATAAAATTAATTAGGGGTCCATCCAATAATATGCAAAGGGCAGAGTAAGTAAGTAAGTTGCGTTCGACGGATTCAAAAAGATCTACATGGATTCACATCAATTATCGATGCGCTGTCTGTCTTCCTGTCAATTATTTTGAACAACAGTTACGATCTCAAATCGCTATATAGGAGTTTAAATCCAAACTTCCTTTCTATTATTGCGTCTTCAAAAGAGAAAAAAATAGTTTCATGGGTACCTCAAAATTAGAAGAAGAAACGAATAGCTAGAGCTTTCTTCTGAAACCTTTAAGGTTTTGGCGTAGGTTAAAGATACAAATTTGATCTGAAAGTTCATAAGTCCCTTAATCTGGACTGTATGCTTATTGTGTATAAATAAAGCGAAGTTTGTTTCTCGCTTCCACAATTATCTTCGCAGTTATGCGAATCTTGAAGTTTATATGATATATGCTCGTGATATTAAGCGTTTTTTCGCTTCACGTCGCAATTGCATATCATGCCCAACCAAATTAGCATTATATCGTGTTTTTCTTTTACTCTACTTACTTTTATTAATAATTTTTTAATTTTATTATCAACAAGAAAAAATTTCTAATTCTAAAATAATGCTTTGTCTTCTTGCTTGAACTGCTCCATTTTCTTTACCACTTCGTCGCTCATGTAATTGACATTCGTTGCCGTTAGAATTCCTTCACGAACACACTCCGCATTACTGAAACGTGTATAGCTAATAACGCCTAATAGCTCGTGGCGTTTTGTTACTGCATTCTGAATTACGAAACCTCCGCCACTATCACCGCGACATACGGTTGCGCTGTCTTCGTTTTGCAAACAAAATTTATCATCAGCTAAATTTGCCTGTTGCCTTAATTGGCAGCTATGAAAGGATAGCGATTTCATAGGAACCCGTTGTATACGTTTATATTCCGTATCAGTATCACCATAGCCCACAATTGTGCCAGCCCAGTCATTCGGAACATAACTATTGGCCCTAGCATCGAACCTCAAACACACGGCTGATATGTTTTCATTGAAGACAAAGGGTGTCTTTAATTTAACAACAGCGATATCTTCAAGGATTTTGTCTTTGCCGTACTGGAAGCTTTAATAAAAGAAGTCATGAAAAGAAGGAAACAGAAAATGAAGAATTAATGACTAATGAAATAGCTTGAAATTACCAGTTAGGAAACTATGTAACATTCCTCTCTCTGCCTGTCTCTCTCACTATCTCTTTCTCTGTCGCACTCTTTCACTCTCTCTCTCTCTCTCTCTCTCTCTCTCTCTCTCCTTCTCTCTTTCTCTCTCTCTCGTCCTCTGTCAATCTATTTTTCACACCGTAACCTTCGTCTTTTTCTCTGATTCTATATTCTCGGCCTCTTTCTCTCTTCTTTCTCTTTATAAATCTCTCTATTTCGCTCTAATATTATTTGTTTCTCGTCATAGTTGCATTCCTTTTTCTCCGCCTCTCTTTTTTTCTCTCTTCGCATCAATTGCTCTCTTCCTTTCCATAATTTACAATCTCGTTGTTACTATATATCTTTCTCTTATATTTTGTTATCCCTCATCCCGGTGCTTTGTTGTTGTACCTTGGCGAAATTGCGATTTCAGCTATATCTGAGATTTGGGCAGTTGGATCTTTAGCCGTATCGTAGTCACGGTAATATTTTCCAGCGGCCACTTGAAAAACGTCAGCGTTCATTTTCTCTTGTACCGCGACATCCCAAAAGCAATGGGCAGCTGCCATAGACGTTTGGAAAATGCAATGAATCTTTTTTTCGAATTTTACTTAGATATTCATTTCATACATACCGGTTACAATTACACTCGGCGATATAATGGATCCACCGCAAACGAATTTATAGTTTGTTTTATCTGGTTTTCTATAAATAGCCACTTGCCAGGGTACCTCGTTTCTTTGTAACTGGAAACCCTCCTTCGTCAGTGGAGTACTCTGTCGTAGAACTCCGCACTCAACATTACATGTGGGACGCTTAGCGGTAAACTTACCATCAGAAGTGCAACGTATTAGCGGTGAAGTGTTGCCGAAACCTTCGTAGCCGACATTACATCCAACAATTACCTCTGTATTCGGCTGTACACGGGTACACTGCCGGGCGGCCATAAAATTATTAATGCACACATAAAATGTGGACAAGCCGAGCAGTGACAGACCATCACAATACTCTACAAAATGGGAGCTTTATGAAGATCAAGTGCAAGAATTTTATTTTTTTGTATTTACCAGCACATGTAGGAAATTCTGCCGTCCATTTACCATTTTGACAATTTAAACTATCATCGGTCATTATACGATAACCGTTCGAACACTCTAAGTGTACAATTTCATAATTGCCTACCCAAGCACCTAAAGGTATGGTCTCGTTCTGTGGATGCAAACGAGCCACGAGATGGGGGTAATTTTCTGGTAATTGACATTTATTTTCATCGCGCGTATCTGACAGCGAAGATGTAGCTTTATTCACTGGTCTGGGGTAGCCACATAATTCCCAAGCTTCATCAGACCCGTCAGCGCAATCTCTAACGCCATTGCATTTCGCAGTTCCACTGATACAAGCACCATATCCGCAATGAAACGCTCCGTCAGGGCAATCGAAACCGACACAAAGTTGTAAAGTTTCATCCGAACCATCCGCACAATCCTTGATTCCATTACACATATTACCTTTGCTAATGCATTCATTTGATTGCGAGCATTCAAAGTCAGTGCCACTACGAGGTGCGCAAGAAAAAACACGGTCCCATTTAAAAGTTTATAAAAGAAACCTGATCTTTGCAAACCTGCTACAATTTCCTTGGAGTTTATCGAGTTTCTTATCATCACAGACTAATTCGTCTGAATTATCCGCGCAATCTTTGCGTCCATTGCAACGATAGCCATCAGCAACGCAAGCGCCATAAGCGCATTTGAAACCAAAGGCGTGACATGTAGCATAACCTTGTATGCAATTTTCGGCCGTTTCATCT
Organism: Glossina pallidipes; assembly: GCA_000688715.1. Lineage (NCBI taxonomy): Eukaryota > Metazoa > Arthropoda > Insecta > Diptera > Glossinidae > Glossina > Glossina pallidipes. The sequence continues at coordinate 35,847 of KK499954.1, forward strand.
GAGCCATCCTGACAATCGGTCATGCCGTCGCAACGCGCATTTGCTGATATACACTGGCCGTTATTGCAATCCCATTGAGCGGTCCCGCACTGCTGCTGTGCTATCACTAAACGTAAAGGAAACACAATTTTAATAAAAGATGGCCTCTCTTAGATCTCACTCTCTCTTTATGAAGTAAAATTTTGAGCATGACAATAGCGAAATCTCTGAATATGACGCAGAATAAAAACCATTAAGAAAATTATATTCAATCGTGATGGCGTCTATTATACCTATCTTCGCAATTCTAAAAAATACTAAAGAAAAGGAAAAGAATTAAATTTTCACACTCTATAATATTGAATGGGAGTGGCCGATTTTTTCTATTTTCGGAATAAAAGTGGAAATTTATATGGCCTACGTGTTGTGCTTTACGAGGAACAAACTAAAAACGCGGAAAGCAAAGGTGTTCTTGTTTCTGTTAAATAGGCCTGTGGGCGCTATAGACGTGTTCCCTGAAAAATTTGGATTATTTTCTAATTCTTTTGCAACTTTGTAGACGTTATCTTCATTTTTGCGACCAGCAGAATGTTTACAACAGACATTATAAAGACGGATAGATGGACAGACGAACAGACGGACAGACGGACCTACTTAAATTAATTAACAAATTGATTCTGATCAATTATATACAAACTTTGTGGGGCCTCTGAAGCTTCATTCCGGGCGTTACAAGCGTTTTGACAAAAGGAATATACTTTCATCCTTTGTTGATGGGTAGAAAAATTAATCGTGGACTTTATTATAAGATGCAAGATACAAAGAATTAGTTGTTCACGTAGAACTTTTTCTACTTAGCACAATGAATGATCTCTGTTGACAATTTTCTAAATTCTTACAAGAAGGAGACGAAGGAGAAAAAGATCTTTTTTCCATGGTACTTAAAGTTGTAGAACTTTTTACTTATCACTTGCCTTCACTAACAAGAAGAGTTTTTATTAAAACACAACATATTCCAAAATATATGATATTAGACTTGTAAGCTGACATGATACGAACGAAAGTAATTTCGTTAAGAAAAATCCAAATGTTATAGAAAACCAGTTTTAACAGATTCTTGGAAACTTTTACAAAATTTATTCACAATAAATATCTCATAATTAAATGTAAACGCAAGCTATGTAACTTAGGCAACGTTAACGCGAGACTAGAACGTCTAATTCAAGATTGAAGGGTTATCTACATCTTATAGTTGTTAGTCGTTGCACTAACTGCATTCAATATTCTCAGTTAGGAAAGAGAAGATTTGAAGAGAAAACTGGAGAGTTTAGGCGGAGAGAGTTTCGAATATACTGAGAGGAATTAGCCGATTACTGCCGTTAGTTAATTACAATTTCTTAGTCACCGCAATTTGATTAGATTATAATATTAAATCAAAGATTTGTGTTTAGTGAAAAGACGTGGACCATCACCCGGGGGAAATTCAAATTTTAATTAATAAATAAAACATAAAAATAATATTTGAACGAGAAGTAATAAAACGAGAATTTGAAAAAGAAATCATTCAGATTTTTCACTCTTTTAAAACCTCGTCCCCGCCTACTATCACATTCTTCAAAATAGACGCAGAAGCTTCGTGTCCGAAGGACTTGTAAGACACACATAATGCATAAGTAACATGAGATCTTATCAATCAGGTCATATGAGGGGCGGACAAGAAGCAAATGCTCGTGAAGCGATTTTAATAGATCGCTTATGCATTAGCGATCGTTCTTATCTAATGGTCTTTACTAAACCGACTATATCCCAAATAGGTCGATCAGCGGCAATGAAGTGATCGATAAAGTGATTCGATGCGAGTCATTTTCAATAGCGTTCACCCTTCAGCTTGGGGAATTTTATGAATACACTGAGATGAGTTTTCAACAGATGCCGACATCGAATACCTATTGCTATCAAGAGAGATCGACGCACAAAATGAAGATACGAAGCTTAATTTTGCACAAATATTTCTGGATCGATAAAGGATTTAAGACTAAAAGATGGCCTTGATCCGCATAAATGCGCGCCTCCAATAGAAAAACTCGAAAATCACGAAGAAAGCTTCTTTTTAGCATCTGCAACATTCGACTCTGATAAGATATTTGCGAAAAACTGCTACCCGGATATTTGATCAGTTCACTAATACTCAAATCAAACAGTTGACTTTGCATGCATAGCTCGTTTTACTCTTTTCGATATCATCACTTTTTTAATTGTTACATAGTAGTTATTATTATGACGCATACATTTTAGCGACAACAGTTATGCTAGATAAACAGGTATAACAAACGCATCCAGACTTACATTGATTACAGGTATAATACGTTTTATTTCTTTTGATTAATAGAATTTGGCAAACTGTGCATCCGCAAGTCTTTTCAGAGAAACACTTTGAACTAGTAAGCTTAGCAAGCGTGTTAGCTTCACACATTAGGATGCACCAAACGTCATCAAAAAATATTTCAAAACTTACAACATGTATGTTGTATACGAAATATATGGACGGATAGATGCACAGACAAGGTCGGCATAATAAAAGGCAGGCTTATCTCAAGTCCTCCTGGATGTTGCACACATACGCATCAGCGTAACATAACAGCGTACCGAAGGTGGTGTAGGGTATAATAATATTTATTTATTTTTAGAATAAACGTAAACATATGTGTGCATAACATCTCTCACTAACTTATTTTGTGCTGACAAATTAATTCATAAGCACTAACCTTTCATTAAATTTTATTAATACTTGGAAAAAAAGTGAAAACGTGAAAGATAATAACATTCTCGCTGATTAAGAGAACTTCGTCTCTTTTGATTATATTTTTCCCCCACTTACCTCCTCAAATACATTTTCATAAGAAAGCTACTGTGACATCATCCCATATTGGGCCCAAGGTTTCCAAAGGGTTGATGCAAATCTGTGCCTACGTCTAATTAAGGTAAAAAATGAATAAACAACATTTTAAGATGACACAGCACTCCTAGTTTCATGTACTGATCCCCTGAATGGTTCTTATGAACTACATATAAATTCGTCTCAACCAAAAAATCACTTTGACTGAACAAGTGGAACTTAATACAAGTATGAACATTATAGTCGGACGAAGTTGACTATTAGATATGCTACACCACTTCGATTAACAGAGTCATTGATTCACGATCTTATTGGCGGATGCTCAAAACATCAACTAACGTGATCCAAATTTAGCAAACTCAGTTTACTCGTCAAAGACTTTGCTTATTTTCACCTACTTCCGTCACAAAGAAGTACAAGTTAAACTTTGGCTCCATAGAACCCCTTTACCTACCTGATCTAAATTCGATGTGATTAAGTTTTATATCAAATTAATCATGCGAATCAAATTTTAACAATTTAACACTTTTTCCGTGTAAAGACTTATTTTCCGTTAGGTCCCAGATTCGCCCCAGATTTCATTTGATGGGATCCAGATTCGCTAAAATTATTTTTATTCGGTAAAATTATTATTATAAAAAAGTTTTGATCTAAAGATATTGAAAATCAAGAGTTTTTGCCATGTCAAGATTCATTTCCGGTAGGAATGGTTATAGGGTAGGGAGTTTAAAAAATTGCTATAACTGATTCAAATTTTTTAAATTAATTTGAAATGCGGAAATACTTTCACTCAGTGATTTTTCACTTGAAATTCCGAAAATTTTAATAATCTTTATTACAACCACATATTCAAATAAGGCATTATATGGAATTCGATCTGAACGATTTTTAATAGCGTTCCTCCTTGGCTCAGAATACATTTCTCTGCCAAATACCATCAAAATATTTCAAAAATTTGCGGCCCGTAGGTTGAACAAAGGAATACCATACAGACATATGGACAGACGGACATACAAGCTTAGATCGATCTGGAAAGTGATTACGAATGAATCGCTATAATAACAAACGGATCACACTCAAGTCCTTCAGTCTTACATACGTCCGCACAAACTTAATATGCCCTGTGTCACAAGTACTAAAAAAACAAGCTAAAGAAATCTTCTTGTTTTTTGCTATGTTTGAATAGCACCAACGCACATGCACGTTGACCGAAGATTAACAGGGAAGAATCATAATAAACCCTAACCGTCAGCAACTTGGCTTAAAAAGGCAGACGTCTGCGCAGGGTATGTCGCTAAATCATCTCCGCTTTACCTAAGAAATAAATGTATTCTAAACAAGAGTACTCTCCGACCTATGCTGACTTATGGTGAAAATATGCCAGCAACTCTATTATCAAAAATATCAATCTAACGCACTTTGGCTGGTTGCCATTGCCATATTTTCTATGGTGACCCAATGTTTCCATATATTAAAAATTCAATTCAAGGCCTTTCTTCAAGACATTTTCCTTATGCAAACTATCAATTGCGTTTCGCTTATACACACCCATTACCAGTTTTCTTATCATTTTAAGGTAGTGTAAGATACGCATGCAACCTGCGCGTTTTAGTTAAAATATATTAGGGCTTCATTACATTAATTTTTTTCATTTTTTTAATAGCAAAAAATACTTGTGCAAAAAACTTACACAATCCATAACAATCCTAGCAAGCTGAGTGATTCCCTTACTCCCTTGCTTATTACAATACCCATTCTTGATGAATGCAATAAGATAAGAAAATCGAAAAAGCATCACATACTGGATCTTATATATAGAAATTGCTCCTTAAATTATTTTAATGAATAAATAATAGTAATGTAGTGATGCACATATATATAAAGGCTATCAAGAGAACTTTATTTTAAAACAAAGACCGCTTCTCTCACTCCCTTTGTTTCGTTTACAATATTTATAAGAAGAAGATTACAAAAATTTTTAATTTATTTACTTGTTTTTAATTATTAACAATCTTTCTATTTTATGTTTAGCAAAAAAAAATTTCTAATTCTAAAACAATGCTTCATCTTCTCGCTTGAACTGCTCCAATCTCTGTATCATTTCGCTGTCCAAGTAATTGATATTCGTTGCTGTTACAATTCCCTCAGGAGCGCATTCGTGATTAAGGAAAGGCGAAAAGCTAATAATACCCACTAGCTCGTACCGTTTTGTCACTGAATTTTGCATTACAAAACCGCCGCCACTATCGCCACGGCATACGTTCACTTCACCTTCGTTTTGCAAGCAGAATTTATCGCCAGCTAAATTTACATTTTTACGCCTTAATTGGCAGCTATGATAGGATATTGATCTCATAGGAACGCTCTGCAAAGCTCCATTCTCAGTGTCACCGTAGCCCACAACTGAACCGATCCAATCATTTGGAAGATAGGTGTTGCCATCAGTTCGGAAGTTTAAACACACGGCTGATATGTTTTCATTGAAGACGAACGGTGTCTTTAATTTAAGAATAGCAATATCTTTATGGAAGTTGTTTTTGTCGTATTGGAAGCTTGAATGGAAGAAGACAGAAAAAATAAAACAAAAGAAACGAAAAATTAATGATTTGTACCGATAGCACAGTTGAAACTAGACGCTCTCTTTCTCTCTCTCCCACCCAATTCCCCCTACCCAATCTATCACACTAACTATCCCCCACGCTCTAGTCCTTTGTCTTCGGCTCTGTTTGTATCTCTCCGGCTGTATCCGGCAGTTTCCTCTTCAAACAAACGACGCGAACAAACTCCCTCTCTTCGTCTCTCTATATTTCTCTACCTTTCTTCTTCTTTCTTTTTCTTGTATTTGTGCTCCTTATCTCTCCGCCGTCTCTCCTCTTTCTTGCTTAGTGCGGCCGTTTGTCTGTCTCTCTCTTTCCTTCTCTTAGATTCTGTTATCCCCAGGGCTTTGCTTTTGTACCTTGACGAAAACACGACTTCAGCAACATCTGCAATTTGCGCAGTTGGATCTTTAGCCATATCGTAGTCGCGATAATATTTTCCAGCGGCCACTTGAAAGAAATTAAGGGGCATTTTCTGCTCTGTCGCGACATCCCAAAAACAATGGGCAGCTACCATAAACGGTTAGAAAATGCAATGAGTCTTCGATTTGAATTATTCTTAAATGTCCGTTTCATACACACCGGTTATAATTACACTCGGCGATATAATGGATCCACCACAAATGAGTTTATAGGTAATGTTATCCGGCTTTTGATAAACGGCCACTTGCCAGGGTAGTTCGCTTTGCTCTGTCAGAGCTCCTGAATTGAGCCTGGATTGTGCACTTGGTCGCTGAACTCCGCATTGAACGTTACAAGTGGGACGCTTAGCGTTGAACTTACCAGCAGAGGTGCATTGCATTGGTTGTAAATTGTCGTCTAAACCTTCGTAACCGATGTTACACCTAAAAATTACCGCAACATTCGGTTCTATTCGTTGACATTGTCGGACGACAATCCCGTTATTAATGCACACATGAAATGTGGACAAACCGAGCAATGACTGATCGTCGCAATATTCTGAAAAGTCCACACTTACAAGGAGCAAATAAAAGACTTTAGTTTTTTTCAACTTACGAGCGCACGTAGGCAACGCTGGTGTCCATTCACCATCTTGACAAGTGAAAGTCGCATTCATAGGTATACGATAATCGTCCGAACACTCCAAGTGAACAGTTTCAGAATTATTTACCCAACTGCCTAGAGGTACAGTCTCATTCTGTGGATGTAAGCGGGCCGCCAGATGAAGATCATTTTCTGGTAACTGACATTTATTTTCATTTTGCGCACTATCGGCACCTGCAGCCCCTATCCACACGGATTTTATTAAAACGCTCCATACTCCAAAATAAATGATATTGTACTTGTAGACTGAAATGATGCGCAGAAAAATGAAAATTTATAAAAATCTAGTTTCAAGAGATTCCTGGAAATGTGTATAAAAATTCCTCACAGTGATTCATGATTGAATTTAAACAATAACTAATTAACTTAAGCAACGTTAACGCGAGACTAAAAATTCAATTTTCAATTCAAGACTGAAAACTTCTCTACATCTTATGGCTGTAACTACTGCTGCACTAATTGCATTCAATATTCTCTGTTAGGAAAGAGAAGATTTAAAGAGAAAACTAGATAGCTTGGGCATGTACTGAGAGGAATTAATTAATTACTATAGTTAGTTAATTACTACTACGTACTCGCTGCGACTTGAGCAGATTAAAATATTGCATCAAAGATTTGTGTTTAGTGAAAAGACGTGGACAGTCATCAGGCCAAGTTCGAAAATTTGAACGAGAAGTAATGAAACGATGACTGAAAGAAGAAAACACTCATCCTTGTCCCTGCTTACTGTCCATCACGTTCTTTAAAATAAGCGCAGAGGCTTCGCGTCCGTAGGACTTGTAAAACACACATAATGCATAAGCAACACGACACCTTATCAATCAGTCAGTCATATGAGGAGCGTACAAGAAGCAAGTGCCTGTGAAGCGATTTTAATAGATCAAGGAAAAGGTTCGTGGCGTTCGTGTAACTGATCATTCTTTATTATCATGGTCTTTATTGAACCGTGTATGTGCCCAATAGGTCGACCGAAAAAGTGATGCGATGCGAATCGTTTTCAATAGTACTCGTCCTTGGGGCTACAGAATGAACTTAAGAAGAGGGGAAGGACACAATCGATAGGTATAATAAAGGGGAGATCTATTCCAAATACTTCTGGACGTTGTCTTGAAATTTTTTGTATATAACTATTTAATAGATTGCTATGATCCGCAAATAACTATGCGCATGATTATGATTTCGAATTTCGTTATTTCAGCTGAAGAAATTTTTTAAAGCCTAAGCCTATGGCTGTTCGCCAAGCGTTACTGATATTCCATCAAATATACTTGAATTGTGTGCTGATGAATTTTCTGCAAGAGTTCTTAAGGTCTCTCCGAGAACGGTTTTTTAGTGATTTGGAAAAGTAAATCTCTTAGGTTTAAACGTAAAAGCGGTGACAAACGTCTAATTAAGAATTGTAGGAATTGTTTGAGTGTATTCTTGCTTGACTTTTACCTCTTGCAGTAAAATTATAAATTTCTCCGGGTCCACATGGAAAATCAAACATCGCTAACTTTTTTAAACTTACAAGCCATGAATGTCCAATTCGATCACTTTGAACCGATCTTCTATGCTCTGTTTATAAACTATCTGCCGTGTGTGTTTGAGTCGTTCCACATCTTTCTCTTAGCAGGCGACGTAAAAGTGAACTGGTTTCGTTTCTGAAAACTATTCCATTGATTGTCAATTAAACTCAGGCATGATGATCATAAGGTTTTCAAGCAATTTCTTAATGTTAAACCTAAATAAATGTAAAAAAATTGTAAAAAAATTCTCAGTCAGTACAAAAATAATTCTTAGATCTTACATTAAGAAATTGGCTGTAGAACCCCATACTTTATTAAAGCCGCATGAAAACGGATTACTACTAATAACTTTGCCTTGACTGGAGAAACGCGGATCTATTTTAAGAAACAATTTTTTTTAAATTAATAAATGGTTCCATAGATGCGCAAGCCTTGTTAAAGGATATGTACTTCAATATTCCTGTCCGTCCACCTAGTTTCTCTCGGTTCATAAAACTGAGTCAATGTACATCAAGCTATGAATTATTTAATCCATTTGGGAATCTACATAGAACTGCAAATGACGATTGCAATCGTCGTCGTTTTTATGCACTTCATACCATTGATAAATCAAAATAGGTTAAGACTTCCAGTCACTACTTGTAAAATCTTCATCGCATTCAAGTCGCTTTCTTTAAAAATAAATCGCATAGAAAAACAGGCAATTTTTTCTTGTCCCTGAACAGTTTAAGGTAACTTAAAAGTTACATAGATAATCCTGCTCTGTTACTAGGTTTTGAGCCCTTTGGGATTTTGCTAAGGCAATATATCCACGCAAATGAAACAAAATAAAAAAAGAATAGATGAGGAAAAGGGCTCTCGGTTCGTTTTTCCAAATGTGTGCATTTAGAGGTGCGCACCTTTGGTATTATTAATCAAATCAAGACTTGCTATAACTCGGTTGAAACCTAATTGTAAGGTTTTCCACTTCATGAAAATCCTTATATGGAATGGTATCCAAAAAATTGGCCTACGATATCCAAATTCGCTAACATTGATTTCTTTGTCAATTTACTATAACGAACCAATTTTCTCCATGAAATATCGAAATAATACCTATTTGCTTTATATAGATTCAGTTTTCGTAGAAAAGGGTTATGTGAGAGGGGTTCCAAAATTTGCTCTACCCATACCAATATTTCCATACTAATTTGGAACGTCAAAATACTATTACACCAAGTGGTTTATCGAAAAATTTTGCAAAATCGCAAATCTTTTTCATGAAAAAGTGGACCGGTCCGAAATATTTGCCACAGTGTTCGTCCATGGGTTACAACACATCAGTGTACCAAATTTCATAAAGATATCTCAAAAATTGACCCGTAGGTTGAGCACAAAAATATGTGAACAGACATCAGGCGGACAAGCGGGTAGACAAGCTCATGTTGACTCAGAAAATGATTTTAAATCGCTTGATATAGGAAAGCGTGGGTCTATCTCAAGTCTTTGTTCTCAATGTTGCACACATCCGCACAAACTTAAGTAACTCCTTGTACCGCAAGTGCTGTGATGTATAAAAAAAAAGGTGGCAATAAGACCATCGAAAAAGATTTTAAATAACAGGAAAATCTGTGCCACTATAGTTAAAACTTTTAATCGGATAGCGAATAACGCCGACTTTGTTAACCAATCAACTTTATGAGCGATTTATTGCTATTCAGATGTCATGATATCTTAGCCGTATCCAGGCCGCATATTCAAGATTTCCTATTTTCTGCTTCAATGCCGATTTCCCCCCGATAAGCAGCGACATTCTATTCATCATCTGAAAGAAACTTCTTTCTTCAGCATATTATTTAATAATTTTTTATAAATATAAAAATAGAATTTGTTTTTTTTTTACAATAAATGTAAATGCATAACTGCTCTCTTAACTATTTTGTATTCTTATACTTTACAAATCGAAAATGAAATCTCAATAATTTTTGCAAAAAATATTAAAAAAACGCAAAATAATAAAGTTCTCGCTAATTAAGAGGAAGTTCTTCTCTTTCGATTATCTTTTTGTCCTCTTTAGCTCTTAAAATGTATTTCCATAAACAGGTAGCTGTGATGGCGCCCGATATTGGTCCCAGCCAATAAACCCAATGATCCGTGAAATCAACATTCCATAGAGCGGGTGCAAACGAGCGAGCCGGGTTCATGCTGCATCCCGTGTAAGGCCCCTTGAAAGTGAAGCATTATTAAGATATTGTTGAAGTATTTAATAGAAGTTAAAACATACTGCTGTGATCGCCAAGCATGCAACAGCCAGGCCGAAGCGAATGGACACTGAATCGTGATAGTTGGCGTTACGCGCATCCCACACAGCACAGCAAATCAATAACAGGATAGCGGTAGCAATAAATTCGACAAATACTCCTTGTAATGGATAGAGTTCTGGATGGACTGTTGTGACACATAAGGCATGATTTGCATGTGGCGCTTCCCTTAAGACTTCGGGCAGTATACCCCTTAATAGGCCGTAACCCATGAAAGCACCTAACATCTGAGCGACGCAGTAAATGAAAGTCATTGGCAAAGTCAATGTTCCATAGATTAGAGCAGCGATCGATATAGCTGGATTCGCATGCGCACCGGAGACACAAGCGCAGCACTGAACTACTATCATAACAACTAAACCAAAATTGAAACACATTTGGAAATGATTATTAGATATCAAGGGCGTCGAAACGCAACCCATGCACCCAAGGAAAACCAGCATAAAGGCGCCAATAAATTCAGAAACGAAACAGGTTATCATTTTCCACGCATGAGGCTTCATTTTCCAAAGGTTTCTTTTGCAGTGGCTTCTGGAATTATAAAAGCGAAACAAAGAAAGAAACAAAAGTTAAAATCAATTTTTAAGACTTTTCCAGATCCTATAACAAAGAATGGTAGTCGGTGTTATCCAGTTTTGTAATGATAATATTTCTGAACGATGATCAAGCTTTTAAATACCCGAAGCCTATCCCTCTTCCTATGTTTACTACTACATGTTGTCAGAAATTCTTCTTAGCAAATTGCAGCAATAAATGATTACTTTGTGAAAAATTATTCACTTAGTGTGCCCTTCCCCTGTACTTAATTTAATCGTTTCGTACGAGTTTTCGTATTTAGAAGGACATGTTTTCAAAGCCCTCGCGGCTTTCTCATCTAGGCTTTGTTGCATCGCATGACTAATGCTTCACTTTAGAAGTTTTGTAGAGAATATATCACAGAAGTATGTTTTTAGGGCAAAAGTGTGTATTTTTATTACATTTACGTCTGAAGGACAGGAATGCATCACATTACAGATGTTTTCAACCACCATATCTGGCTTTACTTTTTTTTTTTAATAGCAAAAAATATTAGCGGAAAAGAACCTTTATGTGAGACTGTGTTTGGAATGAAAAGACGTCAACTTTCAAAGCTTGTCGGGACCGTTTCTTTCTGGCCCTGGTCGGGTCCCTCGTCCTCCCTCTCGCCATATCGAAAACGTCTTCAAACAAGTCTACACTTCTGTTAACAACTTTGATGTAACTCTTAAATATCCCGATATTCAGTCCAAAGCATACACACCTTCCCCTTTGGTTTCGCTAAGGGATTCCCTATCATATTGTTACAAATAGCACTCGGGGGCTTAGGATTTTTAAAGCAACGCAAAAAATACTTCACTGCAGTCATAGCATTTTCGCCATTCACTCGCACCATTTACGTCGGCAAAATTAGGGTACAACTCACATGTGTGGGCGAGAGCCTCAAAACTTTGCTTGGATGTCGTGGGTCGCACATGTCCAAAACTCTCGATACCTTTGATCATTGACGTAACATAGGCTTTGTTCCGCTTATGGACACTTAGGGCAAGTGTCCTACAGAAA
>KK499954.1:47869-217094 GCA_000688715.1 Glossina pallidipes
TTCTTTCTGGCCCTGGTCGGGTCCCTCGTCCTCCCTCTCGCCATATCTTTCTAACTCTATTTCTCTTTCCACTTCTATATGCCACTATCACTATTTATTACTATCTCCATCTGTCTCTCTTTCTCTTTCTCTATCTCTATATATCACTACATATCGCTTTATCTCTCCCTATATGCCTATTTCTCTCTATGTATACCTTCCTCTCCCCTTCCGCCCTCCGGCAGCCACCAATCTCTTCTTCATTTTTTAATAATTAATACATTTGTCGATCGAAAACGTCTTCAAACAAGTCTAGACTTCTGTTAACAACTTTGATGTAACTCTTAAATATGCCGATATTCAGTCCAAAGCCTATACACCTTTCCCTTTGGTTTCACTAAGGGATTACCTATCATATTGTTACAAATAGCACTCGAGGGCTTAGCATTTTTAAAGCAACGCAAAAAATACTTCACTGCAGCCGTTTCATAGCCATTCATAGCATTTTCGCCATTTATTCGCACCATTTACGTGGGCAAAATTAGGGTACAACTCACATGTGTGGGCGAGAGCCTCAAAACTTTGCTTGGATGTCGTGGGTCGCACATGTCCAAAACTCTCGATACCTTTGAGCATTGACGTAACATAGGCTTTGTTCCGCTTATGGACACTTAGGGCAAGTGTCCTACAGAAATAAAAGAGGTTTGTCCTTTAAATCCTTTAATAGGGCTACATTCACCCCCCCTTCCTGAAGTTACCTAGGTACCACACAAGACCCTATCGAGACTCGTCGTCTCTTTTACCGTACTGTTCAGCTTTGCACCTGATGTCTCCATTTTTATATCGAACGTTCACAAACACTACTTCCATTCTACATCGCACTCTTCTGATAATCGTACCCAATAACCACACTGCCCGCACGAATAGTGGAAAAAAAAATGTCACGTAATCTAATCTTACAATTTAAAATTAAATGCAAACATAGGTTGGACAGCCCTGTTCTCAATTTCATATCAAAGGTCACTTAGTGTACAATTATGAAATTTCTAATGTGAATATACAAACTAAACGCTGATTATCTTGGTCGGCGCTTAAATTAATAAAGCGATTAAGTTTAGTCATTTCATGCCACTGAAAACGACTTCTATGTACTCTACACTCAAAATGTGATCACTTGATTTAACATTTGAGATTTCGAAAATAAATAGCAGTCGTAAAGCCTATGGTCGCTTTCTGAGGAATTTTAAAAAATTCTAAGAATTTGAAGAATTTTGCAGAGGCAGAAATTGTTGTAAAATTTTTACAGATTAGCAAAAACTGATTGACGTGAACATGCCTACACGGTGCGAGCTTTTTACTTTTTATTTATTTAATTTTTTGCTATCAACAAAAAACTTCCTCTAGCACACTTATTTAAAAGCTATTTGAAAAATTTTAGCAACTAAAAATATTCATATTTAAAGCTTATCATCAACTTTCGGGTCATTGCATGGCAAAGAGATGTGTGTTTGTTCCTTTTCGTACCCATCACCGTACGATGAGGGATATATTCATTTTGTGAAAATGTTGCAACGCGCAGAAGAAGCATCAGAAACCCCACAAAGCATATATACTCTTGATCAGCATCAAATACCAAATCGATTTAAGTATGTCCGCCTGTCAGTCTGTCTGAGTAATGTCTATTGAAACAACAATGAAGATATCGACTTCAAATGTGGCAGAAATATTGAAAGTTCTTGTACGCAGATTAGTGTTGAAAATGGGCCAAATCGGGTGAAGAACACGCCCACCCTCTCCACCCATCATCCCTCTGTTTTTCAAAAGGGCTGAAAAATTGATTTTTTGTTCATTACTCATAAACTATAGGAGATAAATGTGCAAAGTTTTGAACGCATATTATACCTTTACAAAAATGGGAAAAATTCACCACCATCAAACATGTCCGCCTCTTCGTCCGGCTATCTTTCTGTCTGTGCAACTGTGTAATCTTCATCGTAAACAATCGCCCATTAGCGACAATGAAGATATCGCCTACAAATGTGCAAAAGAAGTTGAAAGGGACCTAAATTTTTCACAGGAAATGCCCGCAACGGCCACACGCCTATGCGACGAAAACCTTTTATTTAGAAAATAGAAAAAATCAGCTGCGCTCACTTTAGTTCTTTTCCTGTTTTTGTCATTTTTGGGATAGCGGCGATGGGGAGAAAAGATTCGGGCACGACCGAATATAATTCTCTTATGTGTTTTTTTTTTTATGTTGTGCATAATTGCCGGTTTTGTTTGATAACTTATTAGTTTATATTTCAATTTATTGAAAAATCTTAAGATATCAGAACTAAAACGTATCATAAGAAGAAGAAAACGAAAACTGTTTATTTGATAAGAGAGCGACAAATGATACGCCATTGACATAATTTTAACTTGACATTGATGATCAAACGCGCAATATTGGCCGCACGCCAATATGTGTCTTTGCAGGGGATTTTCAATGAAATTTTAAAGAAAACTTTTTTTTACTTCTTCTTCCTGCAGCATTGTATGCTATATAATGTTTCAATTATAAATCATGTGGAAATTTATTTTTAAAAATATTTTTCACGTAAGATATCTTATGTTAAGAATACAAGATGCTAAAAAAAAATAAATGCATAGTTTTCACAATTAAGAGACATAGATAAGCGTACAGATTGACGGACGGCTGAACAATCATTCGAATAAATTAATGATCGGGCGGCAGACTGAGTTAACATGGGTGGAAAAAGGATCGGGCAAGTAAGCAGATGAGCAACTGAACGCACAAACAATTAGATGAACACATAGACAGAGAGTGTGATAGATAAACGGACCGAATAACAGATGTGTTAGCACACAAAAATCTGGACGCACAATCTAAGTGAGTATTGACAAACAGGCGAGACGGCAAATAAATAGAAAAATTGTCTAACTAATCAAGGAAGGTATATATAGTTGTATACAGGAATCGAAAGACGGACAGATCGATGTACAGTCGAAAAGGTGAACGGACAGAATAAATGCACATTGCCAGGCTCAAGAAGTAGGCAAATATACCAGATAGCGAAATTACCAGATAGGTCGACGATGGATGCACGGACCGACAGATGGACAGGCACATGGCCGAAGAGGCTGATAAACGAATAGAAAGGCTGATATCTCAACAGATAAAACGGTGAGCGGGTAGAAAGACAATGTAAACGAGTATCGACAAAATAACCGGACGGGTAGAGAAAGGTGTAGGTAGGTTCATCAACATGTGGAGAAAGGGATTGGCAAATGAACAGGTCGACTTAGAAGTGGACGGACGAGCGGAGAGTCGAATAGAATAACCTAAAAATTGGAAAAACGAAGAATAAACGGACATGATGGAAAGATATTAGTGTGAATGAAAGGAAGAAAAGCTATGGACCAACGGGGAGATGGTCAAATAGATAAATGTACAGACAGTTTTACAAATGCACATAGTTGAGTGACTTATGTTGGAAATACTGTACAACACCACGTTGTTAAACTTAAAAATATCGCCAACCGTTTTTCATTGAAAATGTCTCACACATTGTCACACATGCACGCATTGAAAATCTTTTTACAAAATGGTTCATTTGTTTGAAGGTTCGAAAACAATGATCTTGTAAAATATAAAACTTACTTACTTTACTAACATGTAAACAGAAGAGCAAGCAGTTTATTGACCACGCAGTCAAAGGTGCTGATGCATCGACGGAAGGATAAGTAAACACTGTTCGAATATACAAACAAGTCCAAGAAAAAGAAATCAACGTTAAGATGAATGGACTGATAACCTAAGAGGGAGTTAAACAAACAGTCGGTCGGCGGAAAAAAGCCTTGTAAATGAACAAAAAAATGGGCGGACAGGCAAACAATCTACTGAACGTTCAAGTGGGTATGAGTAACAAAAGGCCACATATTTAATAATTACCTTTGATTTACTCATTCATGCTAACCTCGACACCTCCTAAGGACGCCAAAGTTATACTCTGGTTATTCCACACAATAAAGTATTAACTTTTTCTTCCCTCTTAATGAGTGCTATTGAACGTCATAAACATCAACATACTCGTACCACTCTGTTTAGAATTCTATCACTAATGGATCTACGCGTACGTGAGCTGGTCAAATCAGGCGTCGGCTGATAGCTTTCAATATCGAGTAAACTCGATCGACTAAACTCCGTAGTTATCGATTGCCAACTCGCTGTAAAGGGGTAGTGACTTTATATCTGCCGATAAAATACTCGTCTTCCTTACTATGGAGCGAAAAATCTTTCGATCGTACAATAGCTGTCGAATAATATTTCCGAACCACGTTCGAGTTTACCACATACCGACAGCTATGACCAATTAAGGAAGTTCTCAGTACGTGTAACACGAGGAAGTACCAAAGACAGAAAGTGATAGAAAATAAAAGCAACCTTTTGGGTGTGTAGCTGATCGCTCAGTACCGCTACGACAAGGTATGCTCTGGCGGAGAGGAATTTGAACCCACGAACATGAACTAGATAATTGCAATTCTTTTCTACCGAGTTACTTATGCCTATTTATTTTTTCACACGCTATGCCTCATTAAAGGCTGAAGCCATGTCGATATATAAATATTAATTTACTTAGAACAAGTAAAAACACTGTAGTGAGCCACGGTACACCATTAAGTACCCTACGCCACTTCGATTAATATGATTATTCATATAATGGCTTTTCAAGGTAAAGCGTTACATGGAGAGTGGGCAAACCCTTTTCAAGGGCGTTCGCCTTTGGGCTAAAACCAGCCGGTATACCAAATTTCATCAAAGATATGAGCTACATACTGCTTGAACATAAGAATAGAAGACGGATAGACGGACAGACTTAGATCGTTTCAGAATCAAGAAAAGTAGGTCTGTCCCAAGTCCTTGTGCTTATTGTATATATCCGCCTAGATTTAATACGCCCTTGTACCACAAGTCGTGTAGGGTGCAATAACTGCCAATATATTTAAAACAAATAAATTAAATCAAATTTTTGGGATTTTAAAAATTTCCATCTCTCACATACACCCTAAGCAAACGTAATAGCTCGTTAAGATTATAAAAAGCGTTGCAATAAAGTTAATCAACTCTTCGGTGGTGATTGATTATGAAAATTATCTTTTCTTTTTACGAATAATTAAATAACACGTGAAATACGCGTAAATAATGAAAAAAGAGAAAACCATTTGATAAACTAACAAAAATGTCTTATCTGATCATGTCAATCAAAGTGATTTCGCTGTCATGTGCATACACATTTTTATCTTGCGATAGGCAAGTTGCTTTTCAGTTTTTTAATTAGCCTTTAACTATAATCTAATTATAATAATTTTACATATACATGGCTTTAATTGTTTCGATATTCGATTGTTCGCAAAATTTGTTTATTACTCTTTTTTCCTCATATTATTCTTCTCATTTACGTAATTTGAAAATTTGTACATTGCGTACGCTCATTAACTACCCACTGAACGTAACTGAAAATAAGTGAGAAGATGTTCGCGCGCATAGCTCTGTTTCACTATAATTACAGTAAGTGTGATGGAAACATTCGACATCCATCGGTTAAGGAAAATATGTAAAAATAGTTTTTTTTTTTCTTTTTGAGTTGGTTTCAAAGCATCGGCAAGCTTAACAATCACAGCAGCACTCGATCTTTATTCGGCAGAAAATTAAAAGCAATTAAAGAAAATTGCCGATGAAAAAATTCTCTGAATTGCTCTCTTATAACGTTAACAACAATCCCCTATAAAGGTATACCTAAAAACCCCGATAAATGGCTTTCGACCCATAAGCATTGACATGGACAGATTTAGAGACCCACTTGGGACAATATATACGGCATTAACTGATAACAAATGTTAATTATTAACATGCTCTTTCCTTCCCTCCTTGCGTGCTATGATTAAATAACGAAAAAAAAAAAATGTAACATCGTCGACTATAAAATAGCCTACGCTACTATATAGGAAAGGTTCGCTGAGCTCGTTTAATCTAATATGAATTAGAAGACGTCAGTGCAACAAATTTCCTCAAAATATTTTAAAAATTCCTACCTATATAGTGAAAAGGAAATAAATACATGAACAAAGATAACACGAACAGAAAGTTAGATGGACTTAATGATTTTCTGAATGGGTTGGTCTTTGTACATGTTGCCTTCGAATGAGCTTTATAGGGCCTTACCACTAGTTCTGTACGGTATAACAAGAACTCAACGACGTTCCAAACTCGCCAGATCAGAAATATGGGAAATGGTGATTCCAAAAAAAAAAAAAAAAAAAACGCGAAAAAAAGCTACTCTCTTTGTAGGGTGTAAATAGAAATCAACAATTTTCCAAACTCCTTAAATAAAGAACGCGGAAAAATAATGGCTTTAAAAAAAGAAAGAAAGCTGCTCACTATGAAAGATCTTCATTCTCACGTGTACGGTACTCCCTTGCCTTAAAGAAATCAACTTATAATATTCTTAATGATATTCCGAATGGGTTGGTAAAAAAAAAAAGTTGAATCAGTTCATGTCTTTGCAAAATGACTACAAGAAATTATGGATGTGGACGATGTCACATTTCGTATCACCTCTTTCTTGTCGACAGAGGAACTGGGAACATCTTGGAAAATAGGTGAAAATACTACAAGAAGGCAATGGCCCTTAGTTAAATATCTTGGATCACTTCGCTTAATATAGTTATTCATAAAACGACTTTTCAAAATGAGGTGTTTTATGGAAAAAAGTTGTCTGATCAAACTTATTTCCAATAACAAGACAGGCGGATGGCAGGACAAGCGGTTTAATAAAAGATAGGTCTATGTGTAGTATTTCTTAAATTTCATTAAAATGTGAGGTTTGTAGGATGGACACAAGAAAAACAGAAGGTCAGACGGACAGACGGACTGATAAGCTTAAATCTATCGAGAAAGTGATTCGGCACAGTAAAAAATGGCGGTCTATTTCAACTCCTTCTGGGCTTTTCATACATACGCACAAACTTAAAATACTTTTGTAGCACAAGCTGTGTGTGTTTTTCAAAAAAAAAGTTCCACTTAAGGACAAATAAATTGAAAAATGGTTGATTTCGAGTCATTAACTTATAAGTTTGGTTTCCTGCCAATTTTATATATACGATAAGAATGTAGAGATAGATTCGGTCTATTCTTTTGTAACACGCATTACCCGTGGGTGAAAGCGTCGGTTGCTTTATGCATATTTCTTTTTGCCCAATAGCGTCAGTAATTCAGAGAAACCTTAAAAGCTTAGTCTCAGTTCAGGTTTTTAAAGTGAAATAAATTTTATCTTTTTTTTAACATTTAAAAAATAAATATAAATATTTATGAGAATACTTATGACTTAAATCAAGCTTGTAAATACGCCGACATTTACAAAATATATAATTATTTGTGTTTGCTTTTTTTTTCATAAAAAGTTTAAAAATAATTTCAAATTGAAATAAATCAATGAAGATAAGTATGCTACCGCTTTAAATAGTTTGTTGTTAATTGAAAAGAGATCGATGAAGACCTTTCGATGTCTTCTTCTTTTTTCTAAGTATCTTCTCGATAGAAGAATCTTATTCGATTTTTCAGTTATTTGAGGCTCAAGTGTTGACGTTGTTCAGACAGTCCATGACTTAAACAACGGCCAACCCTTCTTGTACATATACACAATATACATATATACGATATGCATATATACAGCTATGCTCACTAATGCGGAATATTAATACTTTTCTCAAGAATCATTTAGGTAGGTTAATTCATCCGTTGGCAGTCGCTTCCCTCACTCCTCTGAAAAGAATGGTTAGTGGTGGTTCAGAAACTCCATAGCTTAGATAAAGGGCAAATCTCCTACACATATACAGATGAATATATACAGCTACGCTGATTACCGAGGAACATTAATACTTTTCTCGGGAAACATTTACGGAGGTTAATTCATTCGTTGGCTGGCCCAGAATTGACATTGCGGTCAGTTCCACACCGACTTTTTTTCTTAGGCTCTATCTTGTTTGCGAAAAATTGGTTAAGTTACGTAAGTCTTCACTATTTCGCTTGAACAAACAAACATTGAATATTTTTGCCACCTTTCTCTTTTTAGCAACTTGAGATTGGCAGTTGACTGAAACCTTGTACGAAGGGAAGGGAATGTTGTAGGTGGATCGTGATCTTACACGAAGAGAAAATGGCATGAAATTAGCCCTAATTGCCACGAAAAGCTTTGTTATCCTCACGTTGTGGTTCACATCTTTGCCAAGATGTATTCAATAAATGAGATGCATATTAGAAGAGCGGACAAAGTGATTATAAAAATAGAATAAAAATGGAAAAAATATAAAAGTAAATAAAAACTTAAATCATAGGTTACGTTACAAAATTCGTTATCAATCAATCAATGTCATGATTATTGCTGTTTATCGTGAAATTTGTGTAATAGAATTAAAGGAAAATTACATTCTTGATTGGACTTACGTACAACTTTGATCAATAAGTAAGGGGAATTTACGTATAAAGTGGAAAAACTTTACTCTCCTAAATCAGTTGGATCGTGTTCATTGCCTTCGTAACAGTTAGGTAATAATCCTTATTAACAGTTTGGCGAAAAAAAACTGTCAATGTGGTTTTGGTGTTTGCAACGACTTAAGCTCGGTTTCTTCACTCTTTGTTCACTTTTTGCACGATATTCGATTCGGTCGGTCGATTGTTTTTAGGTCATCTGCGAAGGTGTAAATATCATATGCCGTAATGAACTATTTCATGACTGACGTCGCGGTAAACAGAAGCAGAGACGTAATCAAAATCGAAAAAATCACTTTTACACAACACTTTTCCTAATAGTTTTTAACGGCCCTTCCAAGACATATGAGCCGTGGCATTATCTACTTTTTCCAACACTGCAAACTTTCAGCGTTTTGCAGACACTGCATGATAGATAAGAGCAATAACTTACCTTTATGCTTGAGTGATTACAAGAGAAGATTTAATTATGCTATGCCTGTGTGTGTGTGTGTTTTTTTTTTTTTGCTCTGCAAGCCGGAGATAGAAAATGTACATACGCTCCTTCCACCACTCTCCCCCGCGGGACCACTATTAGGTGTGTGTGTGTGTGTGTGCGCGCGCTCGCGTACCTATATATGTGTATGTGTTGAAAGAGCTGGCTGTCCAGCCAACAGGGAAGCCTGCAGGTACGGAGCTTTTCTGCGACGTGCCAAAGGGTCACGTCAAGAGACCGGAATCGCAATTGGCACAGCAATCCATTGGCAAACTAAAAGACTTATCAAATCTTCCGGCTTACCACACAAGCTATTGGAATTACGAAGGGGCGGTATACGTAACTTCTGCAGGGATTACAACTCCCTCGCATACCACGTGAAAAGTATTCGTATCTCATATACCGATACATGCAAAACTTACGAGGTGGCAAAAGACACTTCTGATCATATCCTGTGCGAATGCGCAGCTGTCTGCGAATACAGTGTGACGCTTCGAATCTAGGAAACTGGCGGGATTCATAGGGACGGTAGGGGCACGAACAAGCGCAATAGATCGTCTTAGGACGCAATACGAACTGCTTACCACATTACAACACAACGTGTATGTGTGCCTACGCAACTATTACTTAATTCCCACAATTATTTTGTCGATTGTCTTTACTTCGAGGCAAAGCTTAAAGGAAAACATGTACCGTGTCTCGATAAAGAAATAGAAGATCAACTCAAAGAGATAAGAAATTTTTTCTTTTTTTTTGTATATTTACATTACGTTATTTATGATTTTTTCTCACTGGTTTAAATTCTTAAGTAGCACTAATGGAGCTAACTATCAAACTGTACTGGATCTGTGCTTATTTGTTTTTGCTTTATTTATAATGCAAAGTAACTCGATTCAATAATTATAGAGATTTTTTTTCGTTCATTAATAACAGATATATACATATAAAAACTGTCCGATCATTTGCATATATGTTAATGTTCCATATGCTAAGTAAGACGAGGTGCGCCCGTTCATATTAGATTCTACTAAATAGCTTAACACAAACCTTTGATTGGACTCTTTTCGCGATAACTCTCTTAAAGAGTATCAAATATTTTGCTAAAGGATTCCTATTAGAAAAAATTAGAACAAATTTGTGCTCCGTCTTACTTAAAGCGCTAAAAGAAATGTGAAAGCATCTGCAGGACAAATTGCGTAAGAGTAGGTCTCTAAAGAAAAGATAATTAGTAAAGAATGACTTTTTACTCGCATTTATTTCCGACCAATAACTGTAATTAATCCCCAAGCCTTCTGAGATGTTCTTATCAAGAAATGTCGACTATTCTTTCCTTAGAGTGCTTACCCACATACGTCGGGTGCGTGCATGAGAAGCGGTTTTCGCTCCTTGCGATTATTTACTGATTGTTTGCTTCGAAGGGTTAAGCAGTTGAAAAATTTTAAAAAATGATTCGTTAGGCCAAGAAGAGAAGAGAAGAAGAAGGCCTGATATCTAGAAATTGGCCCATAGAGTAAGTGTAAGTAACGATGTAGTATACTTTTTTTAAGTTACTTTTTATCATTCTTTTGCATTTAAAGTAAAAAAACCCGCTTTTCACACCTGTACACCTGGTAAATGCCTGCAGTGAGATGACCAAACGTTCTAGTGAAAGCAGCGCAGTCTTCTTTATTCGGCATTACTTGCAGTAAATACTTATTTTTGAAGCCTACACTGATAGCATTACTTTTTTTGAGAATCTTGTACTAATTTTAGTACAAATTTCGAAGGTTTATGCTTACATTTGTGAGTTTTGAGGTTTGCCTATTAAAAAAAAAAGAAATTCTGGGACATAAATGCAAAGTTGATATACTCCTACAGACCCGTGAACGCTTTTAACTTTTCGATTTGGGAGTGGTTTTGAAAGACATTCGCGTAGGTCGTCAAATTTGTTCCTTCCGATCTCGGCTGAAATGTAAATGAAATTTTAATGTTTTGAATATTTCGCGTATTTGTAACGAATTCGTTAACTGCAGCGATCGAGATACGATTAGCATTTACGGGGTAAGCTTTGGCAAGTTTACTCACATTTTCTTGATGCCAGAGCTCAATCGCATCTGCAAAGAATATAGAGCTTATTTTCGGCTCCCGTTTCATTTAAACCTTGCTCACCTCATTCTATATTCATATTGTCTTCTAATACCTGGCTCCGCCAAGTTGCCCCAGCCAAGCGTGGAAAATCTTTTATGAGGTTACGTCTACGAAGTTGAAATTTACTAAAAAGCTTTTTTATTAGAAGCATACAAAACGTGCTCTCATACTTCCTATTTAGACCGATCCGTCCCTCTGTCTGTCTCTAGCATTTGGTGTATTGGATTTTGTGGAACTTTGTCTATAAGTTTAAAATTTACTGAAAAGCTTTTCTATTATAAAATACACAAAATTTGCTCTTATACTTCCTGTCTAATCAGATTTTTCCATCTGTCCGGCTTAAGCATGTCACGTCTTTTACTAGATTATGTCTACGAAGTAGAAATTTGCTAAAAAAATATCCCATTGAAGGTACATAAAATTCGCTTTCATATTTCCTATTTAGCCCAATCTGTCCATTTGTCCATTTTTGATAGGAGTACACGAGGAGCTAAGAACCGAATTAAAAAATATGCACATGATGTACCTATTCTTAATTCAACCTAATATATTAGTTTTATAAAGGATTGCAGTCCGCCTCCAAACACACCTCCAATAGCTGAGAAATTGACAAGTCGGCTTTTTTATCATGAACTTAAAAACATTGGAAAATAATAATGTAAGGAATATTTACTATAAAAATTCATAAATATTTTTTTGGCAAAATTTCGCTACATTTTCTTAAGACAAAGGGTATCCAAGATTCACCCTCAACCAGATACAGTTTTCTCTCTTTTATTGTTTTTGTTTTTATTTATTATTTAAAACATTTATTTTTTACACAACACTATCGACCGGTTAATCGACAAGTATCTCAAGTAAATAATTTAAATTTTTAATTGTATGAATGCTATAAAGAGTGAATAAAAAATAAATTATTTTATGCTAATTTTATGATATCGCTTAACAGGATTGCACTTATAACAGACAACTATTCCAATTGGTAACAGAAACTAGAATATTGAAATTTTAAATAAATTCGAAAAAGAGATGAAAATTGTTCACTGCTGTAAGATGGGGCTATAGTTGTTTGTTTTTCTTTCATAACATATGTAACACCCAAAAGGAAGCTTCAGAGACCCTACAAAATATATATATTCTTGAAAATGACATCCTGAGCTGATTTAGGCATGTCTGTCCGTCTGTGTTATGTTTGTTATTGGCGCTCTCCTGGTTGCAAAAGTGAAGATATCAACTTCAAATTTGATAGAAAGATTGGAATTTTCTGCAAGCAGGTCGATATTAAAAATGAGCCAAATTGGTTAGAGCAGAAGTGCGCCGTAGAGCGTAAGCTGAACGCAACTCAGTTTTTTCTAACAAAAACTTTTGGATTTTTGCTCGTTATTCCGAAACTATTCGAGTTAGAAGGCTGAAATTTTCCACATTTACTTTAAGGAGCACTGTACTCTCTATACCCAAAAATGGCAACAACCGACCATGACCAGTTAAGTCAAGTTACGAGTAAATAAATTTTATTTTTTCTCTTTTTTTGAAGTTTAATGCTTGTTTATGATAAGGCAAACAAGAGAATACGTATTTTGTACACTCCTCAAATGAAGACATATTGCCGGCCTAAAAATGGGTTAATTTTAAAACGAATATGGTAGACCCCGCGCTTAATTTTTTCCCAACAATATCAGCGATATGGGTATCAAATAAAAGAACTTGGACAGTGGAATGCGAAAAGCATAGTGACGGATATGCGAGATTCGGTCCCCGCCGAATATAACTTTCTTACTTGTTATTATTTCTTTAACACTTCGAACCATAACGAACCAAATTGCCTAAAAAAGTTTAAGTTATCTCTCCATTGGACTTTTTCAGATTTGCAGAGGGTTTCGACAGAGAGAATCAGAGAAAAGAATGAACTAAACACGACTCTCATCATGTAATACGGTGACAGTCAGAAAAACTTAATAAAAAGAAATAAAAATGTGATATTCGTAGATGCAGCCTAGTGTCCGTACCGACTGCGTACTCACTATGACCAAAGTGAACTCGCCGCAATGAAATTTGAATATGCGAACTCTAACTTGATAGTCGCGATTCTACTCGGCTGCTCATGCGCATATATAGCATAATACGTATAATGACGGCCAGAGGAATGAAGGGATTTTAGACTGATAGGAGCTGAGCATTAAAGCTTTAGGTTTTTAATGCTTTCCCCTCGGTAAAAAGACAAATTTGTGGTACTCATTGAGAATAATACAAATTCGCTTATAGCCACGCCTTAAATATTCAAATTTTCTTTAACTGATCATATATGCTTATGCATGCTTTTAAATAAACACACTGGATCGATTCAGATTTATATATCCAAGGCCGCATGGGCATTGAGGTAAAAGTTTTAAGCTTTTTTTTATATTTTTTTAAGTACATTGGCCGCGTTCAGTAGCTCGCATAAGCTATAGTTCGAATCGTGTAGAACACTTCGAAGGCGAACACACTCGATTGGCCGCAAAAGATTCGCGCCAAGAACTTGCTTTCGTTTAGAAATGTTATTCAAAGTTTCAGTTATTGGCAAACGTAGAGAAGAAAATTTCTTATTGAAAGACATGCCGGTCCAAAGTCAACAACAAAATACCATAATTACTCTTGCAATAACATGCATGGGTTCAATGTTCTACTTTACCTTTAATGCCTTTATTTTTTTTATTTTGTTTTAATTTATGGAATTTGGGCAGCAAATAGAAATATTTTGTTGAAAATTCTACTAACTATTTTTAGTTTGTTGTATTTTTTTTTTTTTTTTTTTTTTGTTTATATTTTTTACCTTTTTTCTGAAATAATTTAATATTTTGTGTAAAATAAGGAAAAAATATACGAGCAGCGAACACTTTTTTTCTTTTTTTAATTTACTTTTTCATTCCTGCTATGCGCGAGCCTAACTTTTCTATTTCTGTATTACACGTTTACCGCACGATAGCCAAGAAACTTTTGAATCGCAACGTAGCGATAAACGAAAAAAAAAAAAAACAAATCGAACAACAACTTGTTTAGAAACTAATAATAAATGCTCTTGCAATAGTGAAACATTCGCAAATTTATTCTCAAAAAGCACAGAACAGAAAGAACCAAACCTCTATTCTATAGAGGACCAATGGATGACCCTATAAATTACTAAATTGGATGGTTGGTACTCCGTTTCGTGGCCCTCCATTGGCCCGCCTCAGCTTTACGTAGTGGACTCTCAGAAGGTAATAAGCATAAGAATATAATTTAAAAAAAAAGAACGAAAAAAAAGAAAAGAGAAAGAGTATAAAAACACAATAACAACTAGTCATGAAACCCACATATAAATAAATAATTAGCCACGCAAGACTCACCACTATGGGTGCATAAGATTCAGCCATACGAGAAAATATGCAAAAAGGCAGATATTCAGCAGAAAATCATTATGAAAAAAGTTGAGAGGAGCCGCCACACAACGCTTTAATTGAAGAAGACACAAAGTAAACTTAAACCAAGTGTTTATGTAAAAATCAATTGTGATAGGAAAGTAATTGAATGAAAACTTGTATAGAAATGTTAGAAAATATCTCATGATAAAAGTTTGCAAAATAAAACGGAAAATGGAAACAAAGAAAAAAGTCCGAAAATAAAATAATCACAATGATAATAACCGTGATACTAACCGCGTACTAGAAAAGGAAGAAGGGGAAGAACAAGGACGAAGGAATTGTAATAAAAGCAAGAATAATTAGAATAATAATAAAAAAGAAGAAAAAGAAGAATTTAAAATTAAAAAAAAAAATTATAATAATAAACTAAAATTTAAAATGAATTACAATAACAGTTTACCTGGACTTTTTTTTTTTTTAAATAAAAAATATAAATTCCGTTTCACTTTAGTTCCTTGTTCCCGTTACTTTTACTCTCGCAATTGTTTCATACTTTTATTCGAACTCTTAAAGCTTTCTTAGATTTAGAATTGTTTTTACTCATAATGTAGCTATTAATTTAAAATTTTCTTTAAATTCAATTCATTGCTTATTGTAGACGTTTCTTTAAAAATTTTTATTTAACTTTTAAAAATCACTTTAATTTTTTTTAACTTTAACTGAATTGCTTTTTAGCTTGTAGTTCACTTGTAATTTTAATTAATTAACCAAAAGCAAAAAAAAAAAAAACAGAAAAGAAAAAAACCCAAACATTAAATAATAAAATATTCGACTGTTAACTGCCTGCTCTTCGCCAATGAAGATAAGAACACCGAGTCTTATGTTAACAACTTTTATTGTTTAGTATCGTTTTATATATGCGCAACTTGCTCTAGAGTTCAATAGCAAAAACCAGAAAATAAATAAGTAATTAGTGATAGGCGCTTTGTTAGCTCTAACAGAGATTGAAGAGAACATTAAATTCAATTCTTTCCGCAACATCGATGAGCGAACAAACGCTTCTCAGTTTTTTTTTTTTTTTTTTCTACATTTGTAGGGAAAACTATATTCTCCTTGGAGTAAGCCTTGATTGCATGATTTGCATAAATATCTGTGCGAAATTGCACTTTAGCTATAGGTCATAAATTATTTATTGATAACAATATGTACAACTTTAAGTGTTTTTTTATAAAATTATTTCAAGATTTTAACTCTTAGGTTTTAAGTCTTCTTAGCTAAGGGCTTTAAAGTAAGATTAGGCATTTTTTCAATCGTTTTAATGCCGAATTGCCCTGAGAGTTTACGGGCGAAAATCAAACTTCGTATCCTTCGAAAATTTAAGCATCAAGCAAAAAGTCATGTGGACAGACGTACGGAATGAGCAACGTATAAATGGATCAACTGACGTTCAACGGACAGAAGAAGTGGGAGACGCATAAACAGGCCGTTAGATGTGTGTGTATTAACAAACGTCCGAACAAGGCGACGAGGGAACGCACGAGTGGACGAACATGTGATTATTAAGTTAGACGAATGCAAGTAGGCAGGCAAATGGGGATAAACACATAAATGGTAGATGGATATGCGACCTGAATGGGCGCAAGCACGATTGGACGAATGCACAACCAAGCGACTATTAAGTAAAACGAAGCAGGTAGACACCCACAGCAGAATAGTCACGTAAACGAACGAATGGATGTGCGAACTAACGGACACCTAAAAGCGCAGAAGGACGAACGGATGGCTGAACGAACCAGCGATTAGTAAGAAAAACGAGAGAGAGTGAACAAGAAGAGCAAGACAATAGACAGAGGAATGAACAGACAAGGCAAAAGGCGAATATCCGGCCAAAAGACGAGACGTGGACAGTAAGCGGGGATGTCAAGACATGCATAAGGAGACTGTCAAAGCAAGCGACAAGGCATGGAGGACTAGGGAGCGTACAATGGAATAGGTAAAGATTTTTATATGGCCTTCCTTAAGTCGTTGATCTAGGAAAATAATCAAAAAGAGTGGCGGATGACCTGCCGGATATCCGATCAAGAAGACAAAAAGCTATTTGGCTAGCCTTCGACTCGACATTAAAGCGGACAGTAGAAGTGCTGGTGGTTTGATAGTTGGCGGGAAGAGTAATTAACGGATAATTGGATTTATATAGAAGCGGAGACGGAGGCAAGCGGGTATAGATAGACCTTAAAGTTGCACTGTCAATGAGACACGAATATGCTTTATTTTATCTTATGAGTGCTGTAGGAAATTTACTCCTTAATGGAGACGTAAGAGCCAGTTTATCATTATACACAAATCGATTGTATTTAGTATTTTCGGGATTTTTACTTATTACACTTTCTTTCGCCTCTTTAAGTTAAAAAAAAATAAAGTATTTATTTACATTTTGGTTTAAAAAAAAAAAAAAAAGACTATTTTTCCGCAAACGTCGTTTTCTTTTTTGGCATGAATTTGCTAAAAATTTCTTTGTGTAACCGAAATGATTAGATGGCCTAAGTGTATGGGTAATAATGTCTACAACGAAGCCAGACTTTCTCTTCATGAAAGACGCAGCGATGGTAAGGAAGGACGGAAGGAAGTGTGAAATTTATTTAAAACTCAACACATTTACTTAATAAAATTTAAATGAAAGTCATTTCAAACCATCTGCAAAGGATAACAATGTATACGTGTGTGTGTGTGTGTGTGTTTGCTTCACTTTTCTGTAATTAGTTAAAAATTTTCAGTTACCGCATACTTACGAGCATAAGATGATTTTGACTTCAATAAGTGTTTAATTAAAATTTGTTAATAAATTTTGACATTTTTACCTCGTCATGGAATTTTAATTAATTTTAAATATTTTCTAAATTTCTATTTTCAATTTCTTTTCATTTTTTTTATTTATGAAAAAGAAAAAGCTTTTGAAAAATTGATTAATTTTAATATAAAACAAAGTCGGTTTTTTGTTTTCTTTTTTCTTAATCCCTTAAACAGCTTTTCGCTCATATATCACAGAACAGCAATCAAAACATTGTCTTCCTTCTTATGAGATTCTTCGAAAAGAAATTAAAAAAGAAAAACAAATAATTTATAAAAAGTGACATATGAAGTGTATAATGGAATCATAAGCATCTTAAGTTATTTACAAATGTAAATATATAAATACGTATGCGTATCACAAACTTAAGGAATATTTGTGTAAATGAGTTCACATGAGTTGCCGTCAGAGCTAAAGCACGCCACAATACCACAAGAAAAGAAAGAAAATCTTTTCGAGTTCATTATATATCTAGACTTTTAATTCATTTATTTACTTGTGTACTTTATTATCTCTCCCTCTCCCTCTCCCTGTTTCTCTCTCTCTCTCTCCCTTTCTTAACGTAACATAAAAATCCCTAAGCTTTACGAAGGTATGTATGGGCTTCTGGTCAATTATTTGAATGTATTTTAAACCACATCAATGAAAATTCTTAAAGCATTCACTCAGCAAGATTCCAAATCTAATTCGACAAATAGGATGCATTTCTTCCAACTCCTACAAGATGCTATTTTGCTCACGTATGTTGAAAGATTCCTTTTTCCCGTGTACGGCCAGGGAAATGTTTACAACAGGCAATGCACAGCCGGACGGACAGACAGATGGCCAGATGGACAGACGGACATCTGAGGCTGCTTTCTTGGCGTTGCAAGCGTTTTGGCAAAATTAATATACCCCCTAACCTTTGGTGCCGGGTACAGAAAATTAGTTAAAATCTGCAACAATCTTCACCTTGAAGAGCTTTAAAGCATCGCTACGCATACGGTAACCAAAGGCGGCCATAAATTTTTGCTTTGATCTAAAGGGGTGAAATTGAACACTAAAGCTACGAATGCTACTTGCGGTTATATGGCGAAAGCTTTATATTTCTTTAGTAGTAATGTGCAAACTTTTAATTAACTAAACTTTTATAGAAATTTCATAGTTTACCTGAAAGGCTATTGCTAATGAAATTTTTTAAAACTGTCTGACTTTCTTCCTTTAAGAAAGAAAGAAGGAAAACTTTTTATCAATTATTAGAACCACGATCGATGCTGAGTAGTGTTACCCTTTCCGATATTTCTTCGTTTGTTAGTCATAGAATTATTGTTCAAGCCTGCTTACGTATGTTTGAGAACATTACCTCAATAGGAGAGAGCGAACAGCTTACGTTATTGCTTTGGGGTGATTTTCTACAACTTATCCTGACTTGTCTAGTTGCTCTTAATCTATCTCTTGTTAAAGGTCACGGTTAACTATCATAAATCAATCTATCCAACTGTCATAAACATTATGTTATCTTATGTATGTGCGATATGTATGATTGAGTCGCTGTCAAATCCGTTTCCTTTGATATCTTAAGAAAAAATAAAATTTTAGTTAAGCACTTTTATGTGTAGCTGTGCTGTCGAAATCTTCGCTCATAGCTATAGCTTAGCTATATATTTCTTGTCATCTCTTATTTGTATTAAGATATCCTTGTGTCGAGACGAGAAGGCAAATATACTGAACTCTTTTTAGGTAAATTTTTACATTTATTTAACGGTAACATCTTTGCGCTAAACAATAAACATTGCTACTGCATTATCGACACATGAGAACAAATATTTTTTTATTTCCCCTTCTTCTCCGCTTAAGTTTTCCTCTTCCTTCCGACTGGCATTCTTTTTGTCGTTGTCGTCCTCCTTCCCTTTCGTTTCCTTTTCAATTCTTTTTGTCTTCGCACTTTCAATCTCATTGTCGTTGTACTTCTTCTCCCCTTTCGCGCTCTACCATTTTTTTTCTTCCATCTCCGCTTCGTTATTTTTTGTGTTTCCTTTTCATTTTCATATCGACAATCAAGAGCAACTATAATTTTATTTTCCTTTCTTCTTGTTCTTTCTTCATCTTCTTTCCTGAAAGTTGCCTCTTTCTTCTCACTGGCATTCTCATTGTCGTTATCCATCTACTTCCTCTCCTTATCTCTTCAAATTTTTATTTTACTTGTCATTGTGGCCGTTCTTCTCTTTCTCCCTTCTTCTTTTTCTGCTTCTCCTCTCCCGTTTCTTCTTTTTTCCCCTTTTCATTTTTCTTTGCTTTCGGTCTATCAATCACATTGTCGTTTGCAACTACTTCCATTGTCTTGACTTTGCTCTTCCGGTTTCCCTTCCCCGTCCAGTCCTCCTTCCGTTTCCCCTTCCCCTTTTCGTTCGTTTTCTTTTGACTTCCATCTCCGTTTTCCGTTTTCCGTTCTCATTGCTCTTCCTTTCGCCAACACTGCTCCTTCCCTTTTCTTTCCCCCTGCCATTTCAATCGTCATTCCCATTTTTATTCTCATTTCCCTTCTCATTCTTAATCTTACTTTTTTCTTCTTCTCCTTCTTCTTCTTCAGTTCCCCATTTTCTCTTCGTCTTTCGCGTTCTTCTACCGCCCACCGTTAAACATTCTAAGAGACACATAAGCTTGTAATAGAAATATAACCGAAAGTATTTTCTTGTGGTAAAATACACATATGCAGCTGGCCCTTTAAAGAGCTATAAAAAGTTAAGTCCATGACATTCCGACCATTAGTTGACAAGCTTAAGTTGTCTTAGTGCTACTTTTATTCTTTGCAACACAACGAAAAAACCTGAATTTCGTGTACAGTGCCACACACTAAAACAACTTGCCACCGATTGGCCGCAATGCCGTGGAATTATTTTACTAACTTTCCTTTGAAGATTGGCACGATCTAAAAATCATATGGATTCGTTAATGATCATGTTGCATCTGTATGCCATCCTACGAACTTATTGAGTAATGTGTTGGATGCACGGAACTTGAATTCGCAATTTGAAATTAGATTCTTCGGCCACTCTGGCCAATCTTCCGATATAATTTGAAATGATGTTTGCTCCAAACTTTAAGTTAATATCTTCCATGGTCTCGTAAGCTGTCGTTCTTCTTGTCTTCTTTTTCCCGTGGGCGAATGCTTTCATTACATTTTCAAAGTTAATCTTCGTCGAATGATTAGAAGAAGAGTTTGCAACGACGAGCAGATAGATAAGTGTATGAAAGAAGGAGAAAGAAAGGAAATCTTACGTAGATTCAAAGTGAATCATATCCCTTAGCGAACTGACAAATCTTCTATGTTATGGACATTTAACTAAATTCCCTTTGAAGCCAATATAAGTTTGTTTTCAAATCTCTTTTTTTTTTCTTGCATTTACTTTTATTACGAATTATTTGATACTTTACACCATTTCCCATAACTATTCCATATGTGCTGTAAGCAATCAAGACTCATTGCCATAAAACTTTAATGACCATTAAAATCACAGTGAATAGCGGAGAGAAAGTAAAGTGTTTTTGTAAAACTTTTTAAACACAATTTAACTTTACAAAGACTTCTTTCGCCATTTGCTTTTCGAGTAAATGCTTTTGTTTTAGTCCTCGAAGGCAAATAACAAGCCAACGATGACAACCGTAATATTGGTGAAGCAAAAAGGAATCAAAACAAACAAAAAAAAACAAACGCGAAAAGACACTCTCTAGTGTAGCTGAGAAAATCGAATCGTATTCATAACACCCTCGGTCAGCCTAAAGCAGAAATGTAGAATGCGAAGTCTATGATAAACTTTGGCAAGTTCGTCCGTATCGATGATAATCGACAGTTAGTGAAGCATTTTTATGGCATCATTGGTCAAATTCACACCCATCAGGAATAGAGAGCAGGGAAAATGTGAAAAGCAAAAAAAAAAAAACAAAAACAAAAACGGAAAAAAGTTGAAAACATGATAATCTAAGCAGAAGTATTTTATTCTTTTATTAACTGACAATTGGCTAAAGAGGGCGAAGAAAAACAATGACTTAAGAGGATAAAGTTTAAACGATATTCTTAATAAAAAAAAAAAAATACATATATAGATATATATATATATATATATATATATACATATATAAAATGTATATAAAATGTGTAGACGGAAATCCGTCAATTTGACGGACAACGATGGCAGGATGCTGAAATTTGCCACAAGCATTCGAATACGAAATTAAGAAATGGGCGCTAAACGCGCCCACAATGAACACTAAGAATCCCTAACAATCTTCTCATAGTTTTCTCTATCACTTTCCCAACCTGTAAACCAATTATTATTGCGATCATTTTCTCGTTCAGTTCAAAACTGGAACCCATTCCCAATTAGCGATAAAATTCGACCCATGTTCAAGGTACATTAGAATAAATGGGAAATAAGTTGGACTTAAATTTTTGTCGTTAATTGTCGACGTATTAGTAAATCGACCAACGCGGTTTTTGCATCGAACATCCAGGTAGTTCTGGCGAATATATGGCTACTAAATCGAAATTCAAAGTTTCTCTAAGTTTCTTCTACGTTTTGGAGGTGTCTGTGAACAGATCGCGCCTAAAAATCCCAAACTGCCTTCCCTCCGTCCTACTTAGCAGGTTATAGACGAAAATATAAAAAAAATTGTCGATACTTTTTGACGTTACTTTAGTTCTTCACGCATTATACGCGCGCCTGTTAACATATCCTGCCCATTTTTTAACCTCGTCTTCGTAACGGACCAAAGAATGTTTGCGCCAAATTGCACCTTCCCATCTTCACTTTTGCGTTTGCGACGGTTGGAAAAGTCTACCCGTCAAATTGACAGGTTTTTGCAGAAATAAGTACACAGCGTCATATTTGCATAAACTGAAAAAAAATGGGCGTGTCCCAGAAGAAAAAGAATAGATAGATAGGTTTGGTTTCTTCTTTTTTCTTTCTTTTAAATTTCCTTTGCAAGACTTTATCTCTTAACATCAGTTAACACGTAAAAGTCAATGACTTTCCTCTGTATGTGTGTAGGTTACAACTTAATATATAAGTAAAAATCCATAAATTATGCTTAAAACAAAACATATTTTAATAAATGCCTCGAAATTTTTGTTTAGCACAAGTAACGTGCAACGTACTCGTAGCTGAGCGGTTTGCCTTTTCTCGCTTCCCTTAAAGTCGCGCTCAAATTTTAAACCTAATTTAAAAAGACGACACCAGTGCAAGTCCAATTGCTTTAAAACTTTCCCTCTGGCCTAATGGAGGCAATTTTTTTTTTTGTAATAGTAACGCTTATGGTTTTTACAAAACTGTATCTAGGCATTCCTTCTCTTCTTAAAACAAGTAAGAACATCATAGCAAGGCCAACAATTATATACCCTACACTACTTCTGCCAATACATTTTTATTCACTCGTTTTCGTAACAATAAACCAAAACCAATACATTGTTTTCCTGCAAAGGCACACTTTCCATGAAAGCGAGCATATGGGAGGATACCCAACACATCCCATGACCTGATCCAAATTTAGCAAACATAATTCACTGCCAACAAATCTTATTATTTTTCAGTTTCCATCATAAAAAACAAGAAATTAAAATTTCTTTTCATATAAAGGATTGCTTTTCGTCGTAACGCATAGACCTACGTGTTCCAAATTCCCTACCGTTCATTTTTGTGCTAATTTTCTACTATGCTCCAAATTTCATCATAACAACGTAACATAAAAAAGTAAAGCTTTGTCATGAGAAATCTTATATGGAGTGGAGTCCAAGAAATAGACCCCCATGCTCCAAATTTGATTCATGTCATTTTTATGTCAAGTTACTATCATGAACAAATATTCGTCGCAAAACATTAACGATTAGATCTTTTTACCATATAACGATTTAGATTCCCTGAGAATCCTTATAAACGGTCATATCCTGAAAATAGGCCTACATGGTCCACATTCGGTAAGCTTGACCTCTGTCAATTTACCAATTTTTCATGATCAAGTATTGGAAATTATACCTTTCTGGAGTTATACGAGAGGAGATTCGTGAGCAGGTTTGCGTTCGCCAAACGTACTGAAGTACTCTTACTCAGCGAGTTTTGCCGAAAAATTTTCAAAATTGTATTGTGTTTTTCCACATAACAACTTTCCAAAGTAAGGCATTATACGGGAAGTGGTCGAAAAAGTGGACTGATCCGGACCGTTTTCAATTACCTTCGTCTTTGCGACAAAACACATCAAAATACTCCGAAAACTGCGATCTCTTGGTTGACTGCAAAGTGAATAGGCGTCAGACGGACAGACGGACAAACGGACAAACTGTTGGACAGCTATTTTAAGCCCTTCTGAATGTTGTGGACGTCCGCGCAAACATAAAATGCCCAGTACCCTGCACAAGTGCTGTAGGGTAAAAAAAAAAATCTGTTTATGAATTACGCAGGCATTCGAAGTTCGCCACTTAAAAAATTAAACGCAAAGACAAACGTAACTACTTGCAATGCCGGCATCTACGATGAGGGTGTGTTTGCTTAAATCACATCTTGACTTCATGTGTGTAATAATATCGCATAAGTAAACCTATGTAGGTACATATGAAGGCATTCCCAACTTCTTCCCACCCGACTTTGTTAGTAGAAGATGACGAGCACCTTATGTTGCCTTAAATTTTTCTCAAATGATCTTCAATCCTAAGATGTCTAAAATATATTGAGCTTAATAATATTTATTTACTTACTGTCCATATATTTTGGAAATAAATGTACAAAGTACGAAGCTTAAGGACTGCCGAATACTCGCCTGTTATGAAAACTCTACCGCACTGGAGATTTGAACCCGTGATTCGGGTTCTCATGCGGGAAGACCTTCATAATATATTTAGTTTTAATCTCTTTCCTTACAGTACTTACTTCAAAGTGACACAAGAGAAAGGAAGGATAAAATGACTTTAATATCCTTCGTTTATACTTGATGTATACATGCCTCAAGAATCTATATGAAGCTCAAGGATTGATTAGATGACCGCGATTTTCCTGAAAGCAAACAAATTTTTGGAAACCATGCAATGGCTTTTTTTTGCGTTTTTCCTACACGCCCTTGAGAATTTCAGTATTTTGTCTGCTTCACTTTTATTGGATTTTCTTTTGGATCTAATTGTATGAAAAAACGAACTTAAGTAAAACTAATGCTAACGTAGCGTAATTTACTCACCAAAAGTGAAAACATTTTATTTTCCTTTTAATGTCAAGATTTAACTGCAACATACTGCAATGGATGTCATTTGTCAATAACTTGTCTTAGGATAGCGAGGTACACATTCGCCGAAAAAACTAAACTTCGCCTTTCGCGTTGTTCGGGGCTTTATGCCATTGTTTGTGTACTACTTCCCGTTTTTCCGACATTCTTATGCCACTGCTTTTCTACTTTTGTAAGGAATGAAAAGAAAAAATATCATCTTAATACCAAATCTTTGAAAATTTTGATCTTAGAACAGTTGATTTAAAAACAAGATATATGTTCTCCGATTTTCATCAAAAAAGAAAAAAACATTCAGTTCAAACCCGTTTTTTGGCGACCTGCTCACTTTAGTTTATAGGTGCATCAGACACAACCGCCGATGACTATTAGATTGGGTTTCTGTGTCCGTCAAAAGACTCAAAAAAAGTAAGGCAGAGTTACTTTTCTTATCCAATCCCCTAGAGCACTTTTTGCTGTTAAGCTGCAAGCTTAGAGTCTCCTGAAGTCACATATGTATTCGCCAAGAACAGCCTTCACCCTTTCGAGGTACCTCAGCCTATCTAGAGTATTCTTTCACTTCTCTGTTTATTCATTGAATACATCGTTCGTATCCATCGAAATTTTCAGACTTTTTATGGCTAAAAATTGCTCCATTAGTGATTTATTTCAAACCTTTGACAATTACAAACATTCAATTCGTTCGACGTCTGTTCCATTTAATAGGTCGCCACATGCTTTATATTACATTAAGGATAGTTCACTTTCCCTCCTTCTTCCACTATTATCTTTCCACCACAAAGGCCTTTATATCAATGCCGCTTTCTTACTTTTCACCATATGTGTTGTTCTACTATATCTGCTCCTCTACCGCATTTGTGTTTCTATCAACTTGTCCTTTCAGTACATGTGACTTCCTACCACATTTAAACTTCTTCCATATTTGCCCTTATACCATTATGCTCCTTTATCGTCGATGGAACTTGTACCAATTGTGTCCTTCTATCATATTTGTCTGTGTACCACACATGCCCTTCCACCACTGTTCTTCTTCTAGCACACTTGTTCTTGTACTACATGTTCCTTTTTACCGCTTTTATTTGTTTACCACTCACGCTACTCTACCACGCCAGCCACTGTACCAGTTTCGCCTTTTTATCATTTGCTCCGTCTCGCTTAAATGGTCTTCTACGATATTAGCGATCATCCTTCTTCTGCTATCCGGTTTACTTTCCACAACTTTTGCTCTTCTACCGCATACTTCCATCCATCATTGCTGCGCTTCTACCATCTGTGCCTCTCTACTACTCGGCCTCTCCTATCGTTCTTATTCTTTCACCATATTAGCTTTCCTATCACGTTTACGTCTCCATCTTACAACCATAACTTTACACTTCTTCTCTACGTTTTCCTTTTCCACTTATCCTTCTTTTGTCTATCTTTAAAACTTTCCTTCAATACGTTTAATATCCCCTTTCTTGTTTGTTACAATTTCCCTTTTTCACATTCCCATCGTTCCCCTTTCCACCCTATAATCTTACATCGTCACTCCCTCTCTAACTCATTCATTTTCTATCTTATTCTCCATTCTCTATTTTACTTCTTTATTCACTTTCCTCTTATCCCTTCATTCCTGCCTGTCATTTGCCAATTTTCTAACGCTTTGTTACGACTATCATTATTAGGAAAAAAAGCGCTTCAATGACATCACTATCGAAACACTTTACTTTTATTTTCCCATAAATCATTATCGTTGGCTTTGGCACAACAACAACGTGATGTTTATGCTCGCTCGAATTTCATGGGTTTTCCAAATATTTTTCAAGTTTCTGTGCATATGTGCGTACATGTGTTGTTTCCAAGCGGAAAGTGAAAGTTATCGTCTCCTTATTATTTACTTTTATATTTTGGTCGTTTATTTTTGAATTTAAGATCAACTTATTCACTTCGGTCGTTAATTTCAAATTTTTTCGTGCCAGTAAGCGACTATTTGACATCCTTTCAAGCTTTCTTCGGTAGCGATCCCATGGAGTCAGAAAACGCAAATTGGAGACAATGAAAACATGACCCTCCATTAAATAATGTATAATACTTGCCTTGATGTAGTCCATAAAACGACGGGGTCGAAAACTACTGGCAAGAGCGTTCGTCTTTGATCCAAAAACAGTGACTACCAAGTTTCATGAAAACGTCGCAAAAATTTCGACCTGCTTATTAAATGCAAGACTGCAAGGCTGCAAGACTAATAGGTGGACATATGGACAGACCGGCTTAGGTATGATCGGTGTAATAAAATGTGGATCCATCTCAAGTCCTTCAGGAAGTTGTATACATCCACACAAACTTCGTAGGCCTTTGTACCACAACTGGTTTAGGGCGTAATCAAGGCAAGGCTGTCAAAAAATGGAAATATTGCAAAGCAAATAAAAAAGTGATCTCCGCCAGGCTTAGAAATGCAGCTAAGCACTACAGTCTTGATACGAGTCAGACAAGGAGCAAAATGAAAGCAGAGACCTCCTCATCGCCTATGTTACTAAATCGCTTTCAAAACATACAAAGAGCACCGAAAACCTATCAGAACACAAACTGACAAAACATATACCGAAATTTTTCAGTACAAACATCGCTTTTTTTTCTACCCAACGATTAGCTCTTTCCCGGTGCTAAGCAGCAATTAATTTATTGCTTTTAATAAAATTTGATTAAACCGTAACATGGACAAAACGAAATGCCGATAAATTCATAATCGAAGGATAAAACAATCGAATATAATCATAAGCGGACTAAACCAATGACCTTAAGGAGCGGATCTTTGAATTATTTCTTATCGTTGAGCATATTCTTAAGGTCATTTATAGCGTTGTCGACAAATTAACGCCAATGTCATCATCATCGAGATAATGATTAAAGTGCGAGCATATGTTTAATGCTATTACTTATGTCTTAATAGAAAGCCTCACACTGCAGCATTCCTATAATACCCTAAGGTTGCTTACCGGCGAAAGCGAACAAATTGCCAAAAAATATTATTTATACAAATTCATGTTCGTGTTCATGTCCATGTTAGAAAATTCCATTATTGTTGTTTTCTTTTTTTTTGCTTTGCTTTCGCTTTTCTCGTATTGCGATTGTCTGCTTCTTGTCTTATCCTCTATTCAATGCGTTGAGAAATTTCAAGTCATTTATTTTGTGGCATTAAAGCTTCCAATACCACTATCTTTAGCCGAACGAAATGCTGAAATGCTTTCAGTTACCCTCTTAAGAATATCCTGCCAAAGAACAAAATTTTTAAACAATAGTACGATAAACCTTTAAGGTCAATAATAACAAACATCTTCACAAGTTCGAAAATTCTTTAAAAAGTTTATATCAATAAATATGTATATGATTTTGCATTAAGGTTAACTAACTACTTGCGTAATTAAAAAAGTAATTTGTAATGAGAAAAAAAAAGAAGCAACGGTTTTCAATAAAAATTCAACAATTAATGAACGGTAAAAGCACTTCACGACATTCAGTTATGCTTTAACTTAACTATACTTAAAGTTAACTATAGGATTTCTTCTAGTTAGCTACTAACTGATAAAGCAAATAAGAGAAAATCGCTGTTAAAAACCTTGATGCGGTCGCGATAATAAAATAAGAAAATCATTCACAATATATGTAAACAAGTAAGAAAATTTCGTCGGACAAGACCGACCTTTACATACCCTACGTCGCTTCGCCCAATACAACTATTTACTCGCATACCCAAAATGACGCACTATTTTGATGCGAAAGCAGGGATCCCAAAACAGCACATGACGTCATCCAAATTCCACAAACTTAACTCACTCGCAACACATTTTATTATTTTTCAGTTTCCGCCATAGCAAATCGACTTTCTTTTCATATAAGGGCTAGCTTTTCGCGATAACGCTTATAAATGTTAGGGTCCAAAAAATAGATCCATGTGATCCAAATTTCTTCTACGGACCCAAATTCAATTATAACACAGAGAAAATTATAGCTTTTTTTGAAGGGCTTACCTTGCATAAGATAATTTATATGGAGGGGGACTCCAGGAAATATACTCATGTGGTTCAAATATTGACCGCTTGATTTTTTTTATCATGAACAAATTTTTATTATCAATTACTAACAATTAGGCCTTTTTGGGATGAAAGGGTTTACATTTTTTGATGCGTGCATGGTCCATGATTGCGGTAAGGTCGACTTCTTTATCATTTTACTGTTAGGAACTAAGTTTAACGATGAAATATTGATTGAATAAAGTTTCAATTTTTGTGGGAATGACTGTACGAGGGGGGATGCAAAAAATTGCCTCAACCAAACCAAATTTTTCATAACAATGTAAAACATCAAAAGTTTTTTGCTGACTTTCCAGAATAAGGGTTTATATAGGGGAAGGAGACAAAACATCGGACCAATCCAAAGCATTTCCAATAGCAATGAGACAAAATTCGTCAAACCAAATTTTATTAAAATATTGCGAAAATTGCGATTAGTTTGTTGAAGACAAACTAATTAGACGGACAGGTGGACGAACGGACAGATAAGCTTAGATGCATTCAGAACACGATTCTGAATTCACCGGTATAATAAAAGATGGGTCTACCATAAGCCCCCCCGCACAAATTTAATAAACCCTGCATTATAAGTGATGTAGGGTATAAAAAGTCACTTACATAAATTGACGAAAAACAACCTGAGCATCACTTGAAAGATTTCTGAACTTTTTTTCAAACAATTATATATTGAAAATTATTGCCAGTTCTGTGATTCTAAGCGAACTGAAGCAGTCGTTCTGCAATCGCGCATTAATATTAAAAAACAAATGATAACAATAATACAAACAAAATTTGAATTCAAAATTTATTACAACATTTTTTTCACATTTTCTTCTTTTTTTTCAATTCTTTTCTACAATTCTTTCCGTACTTATACTTAATTTACTTACTTTCCCTTACCATTATTGGCAATCAAATATAACTAACTGTTAAGACAAGAGCAAGTTAAAAATATTTTAAACATCCTGTCATTGCTTTTATTTACACTCGGAACACTTTGTGCTCTCTCTAGGCTTCGCTTAGTCGCTTAGCAAAGACAACCATTAAAAAAGAAGAAGAGAACGTAAATTCTTTTACGATATCAGGTGACGGAAACTGGCTTAATTAAAACTACTCGCAACTGACATTGAAAAAAAAAGTTTCAAAATTTTCTACTAAATCGTAAATATTGTTGTAAATATTATTTAATATATTTTTAAAAAATTTTAATTGATTTCGTCACTGCTTAAAGTTGTTGTTCAAAGTTAAGAAAATTAAGCCTTTAAACCTAAATGAGTATAACAGATAATGTGTTAACAGTAGGCGCGGTATTTAAGCTCCTCTTTAAATATTTATTGGCTCGTACCACGTAGAAGATTATCATACCACTAGAACAGTCCCCGTTGCTGGCAAAAGTTTACTAGATTTTTCGAAATATTCTTTCGTTTCATAAAATTCTCCTTTTACATCTTTTTGTTTAGAAAAATTCGTTTTGCTTGTTCTTCTCCTTATATTATGCGTATTATAACGTCCGCCGCATTACTAAAATCATCTTTGGAGTTTCAATTAATTTTCTACTTTGATTTCATTATTTTGACTTTAAACCGAAATTTTCTGGGCATTTTCTTCTTCTTCATTTGATTACAAGACCATACAGCGCATAGTGAATTTCGTAATGTGAGCAATGTGTGTCTTCTAAAAGAGCTGAAAACCTGCTTCTTCTTCATACAGCGTGGAGCGAATTTCGTAGCGTGCGAAATGATGGCGGTGTAAGCCGCCACATTACATGAATGACAAATTTCAAAAACGCCACGATCACGAGAACCACATGTGGACAAAATTGACGACATTCGGACAGACAAATAGAAAATGATTAGGAGATTGCAAAACCCAACATGTGGATAAGGAGCAGTTCACTCGCGTGTGGTTAAACATCAACCAGTTAATAAGGCAAACACTGTCCCGTATCAGGTCGCAATAGGTAAACCAAAGTATGCCGACCACAGTTTAAATTGTTCCAGCGATGTTGCGAAGAGAAGACTGAGAGCTTCTTATCGATTGCCCTCTAATCAGCAGAAATCAGAGTACAATCATTGATATGCGATCGTCTGGCAGACGCAATATTATCTGATTAGTCCCACGGAAAGAATGGAAATGGAAAGAAACCATATCAGGTTTGTGATTGTATCGTGACGATCTGGTTTCTAATAAGTAAGGGTGAGCTTTACTTGAGGGAAACGCTTGCAAAACGCAGACAGATTTAATGCCCGACACGACAAGGAATGTCTTCTATGATTGAGTGGGCGGCTTCTAAGATCGCAGGCCCGTCACTTGAAAATCCAGACCTGTAAGGGTGATTTGGGAAATTGGAATCGATGTTAATATTTGGGAGCGCATTTAGAAATCAAGAACGATAACTAATAAATCAGAAAATTTCAAATCAAAAAGTTCAAGTTTAAAATAAGGGATAGCAACTTCTATTTCTTAGAATCCTATATTGCCCGCAAAAGAAATCGCTCCTATGACGCACTTACTGTAGCTTGAACCATTTTTCTTAGTCTTTACATTATGTGACGGCAAAGCCAATTACTAGATATAAATGTGGAAGCAAAATAATGAATAACCGAATAAATCGCCGAATTTCAAAAACTTTCAAAACTGTTGCGCCTAAGAATTTCAAGGTAAAGAAGTTGGATTAAATGAGTCACGACTTGTTTAAAGTTCAATAGT
The DNA here is from genome assembly GCA_000688715.1 of Glossina pallidipes. NCBI lineage: Eukaryota > Metazoa > Arthropoda > Insecta > Diptera > Glossinidae > Glossina > Glossina pallidipes. Next base: position 79,230 of record KK499954.1, read on the forward strand.
TTCACTAAATTATATTAGCAATAATTGATTATAATAAAGCTATCCGCCTAAGTGACCGAGTAGACAAAGGATCTCGACCAACAATTCAATGGTCGTGCGTTCGAATCCCAAATGAGGTGGAGTTTTAAACTGCTAGGCTTATATACACATTGGTAACATCATTAAACATCACACTTGCAAGGATTTTGGTCTGCTTATTTCCCGACAAAGTCGTGGGACGTTTTGGGTATGCGGAGCAAAGTCATTTTGAGGGATAAGTTTCCTAAATCGTCACATTCGCCAGAAAAAAGATAGGAAGCTGAAATTTGACTTAAAAGTTCCCGAATCTTTTCTACCCATCATCGTTATCCAACAAAAGGCTTGGAAAAAGGAAAAAAACTAAATTTACGTTATCTTCCATTTTTGCGAACGGGAAAGACCACACACTGGAGCAAACGGACAGACGGACTTGCTTAGATGCATTCCGAATTTGAAAGTGGTCAAGAATTTATATAATTTGTGGGTTTTATGAAACTTGTTTCTGGGCTTTTTAAAGCTATTGAAGAAAAATTAAATTAAATTAAAAACTACAATATTGCGTAGGCATGGTCAACTTTTCTCCTATTCGCATAGGTACTACAGCGTCGCTCCTTGAATATACGTTCAAATTTTTATAGATTTATCTGCTGCAGTTTATGATGAACATGAGAAATCTTTTATTCGTTTTGCAAGGCAGAGGCATTTTCAGTTTACGTAGTATTTTAGGCGTGTCCTTCGATCAATTTGGACCATTTGCAATACCAACCTGCATGCAAGAACTTTCACTCTTTTTGCTAAAATCGAAGTAAACAACATAATTAAATTAGATTGCGACCAGAAGAATAATTACAGCACAGACCGATAGACGGAATATATATACTAGATAGGCTTCCCTCAGTTTACGAAGCATTTTGAAATATATATTGAATCCAAGATAGCAATAGTGATGAACAATATGATTCGTATGTGATTTTCTCCACCTTAATGCTGCAGATATACAAAGAAAATTAGAATCAAAAAATTCCGATTTCGGATTGGTTGACTAAGGATAACAATTAAATTTACATATTGAGCGTTTTTTCTCTACAATATTTTATAAAAAATCATTAAAATGCCCAAAATAAAAGCATTGAAAAAAGCACACACACACACACACACACACGCAAACTCTTGGTAAAACATTCTAGCAACAACAACGACAACAACAAACCCAAATAGTAACTCATAAATAAAATCGTGTCATAACGTAAGCCTTAGCAAAAGGTACAAAAACAAAACCGGAATCAAAGTCACAAAAATGAAGAACAAATCAAACGAAATATATATATATGTAAAAAGAAAAAAAAGGAGTGTAGCAACAACAACGAAAAATACACCGGCAACAACGCTGCTGGCAGAGTGAAAAGCAGTAGAAACAGCTTTACACGAGAAAAAAAATTTAATGAAAAAAAAAAAAAAAAAACACTTAAAAATTTTATAAAGCGAAGCATAAAAAAAGGGTTGCCTACAGATTTTTGAGTAAACACGCGACAATGCTCAGCAAAAAACAAAAAAAAAAAGAAAACAGTAATAAACACACATAAAAAATATAAACACTGGAGGAGCAAAAAAAAAAAGGAAAAAACAAAGAGATAAACCATGTGCTCTCTCTCTCTTCGTATAGTCATACTGTTTTGTATGGTCGTACTGCTTGCACTTATAGCACTAAGAACAGAGCATTCTGCTCAGCCAACATGCACGCACACATTCATCCATATATAATTGTTGCGCAGCCAGTCACCTATAAACTCTCATTTGAAAAAAAAAGTATAGAAATTCTCATGAATATGATTTTTTTGTGCTCTGCCAATACACAGTTAAGTTTTTGCTATACTATCGTGAACATTATTGAATTATTTTTAAGCGGACAGACACTCTTGTAACCGAAAAAAAAACCAACACACAATCCATGCATTTGAAGTGTTTTTGTAAAGAGCATTCACACAGTAGTACTACACAGAGCAAAGGAAAGAAAAGCAAAAAAATAAAAATAAAAAATAAAATCAAACACAAAATTTACAACACACAAAAAAAAAAAAGAAAAAATAGGCAAATAAATATAATCTTTTGGAGAATAGTTGTTAATAAATAAAAAACTTTTTATATAAATTTCATTTATATTTATTATGGACAATTGGAAATTTTGGGAAACGACTTTTAACCGTGCACGGGCCATAATAAAGTGAATTTTGTTTATTTAGAAAACACGAAAAAAAGCAAAAAAAAAAAAACAAAAAAAAATCATTTAATATATTAAATCAAGTGTATATTTTTGGTGCGCGGCCATTTTTTTGTGTTGTGCTTGCTTTTACACATTTCGTGTATGCGAAAAAAAAACCCGAAGAAGGAGGCGAAGCATTGCGTTTAGTGTATTTTCTGCTTTTTTTTTCGGTTTTTCTTCTTTTTTTGCAAGTAACGAAATTCTTACTAAAAAACAAAAGCACAAAAAAATAGTGGCTAAAAGAGCGCAAATTGAAAAACGAATTGTGCATAAAAAAAGAAAAAAAAAAAAAAAAGAAAATAAATAAAGTGAAATAAATATGAATGAAACGTTTACCAGAGAAAGCAATTAAAAATTCATGAAAGCAAACAACAAATGAATTAGTTTTAAAACACAAATTAGTATATTTTTGAGCAAAAATTCATCTGTTAATTAACTAATAATGTATTAATTATTGAAATATTAAATAGTACCTGTAGTTATGCAAAAACAAAAAGGAGAATCTATTTACTATAAGCAGCACGTGTTGCCATTCAATTCTTTTTTATAAAGTAATTTAAACAACTTCGCTTACCATTGGTTTGTATTAATTTTAATGATATGCAATACATGTTTGTGTTGCTATGTATGTGCGTAGTTAGAATAGCATTTACACAGTAGTCGGTTATGTTCATTTAGTTATTCTTATTATAAAATATGTGCATTTTTGTCTTTGTTTCTACTCCTTGTGTTGTGTTTTCTTTCCTCCTTTACCCTCTAATCAAAAAACGTTACTTACTTACCATTATTTAATTTTTTGTGACCATTACTTCTTTTTTAATTTACTTCTTCTCATAAGTACATATATATTTTATTATTTCTCTTCTTTATTTTTTTTTTTCTTTATAACCTTTTAGTGATCTTTTATTGCTCATCTTGTATGTCGTATGTAAAACTTGTTTGTGTTTTTTTGTTTGTTTCAATAGGTTTTCTTACTTCTGCCCGCAAGTTAGCGCCTCTCAATAAATTATCTTTTGTCCACTTGCGTTTTCTCTTTTTTGTGGCATATATACGTATGCTTGTGCGTGCGTTTGTGTATGTGCGTGCGTGCACATTTGTTTAATTTTTTTTTTGCTCCCTCATCAACGAAAAAAATTTGCACATTTTGTCCTTTTTTTTTTTGTTTTTGCTTTCGCAAAGATTTTTGTTATTTGAAGAGTGCATATATATTACGCTCATATAGGGCTAAAGAGGTAGAGTTGCCAAGAATTTTGAAAACGCATTTCTTAAAATTACTATGCGGCCAGTTAGTTAGTTATTTTCTTTTGTTTTTTCTTTTTTGCTTTGTTGAGATTAAATGGCCTAAGCCAATAAGAAATGTGATGAGTGATCAAATTATTCTGCAAGAAAATCTTCCTTTTTTGCAATTTTTGTTTTTGTAACTTTAGTTAGAAAGCACTTTTCCTCTCAAAGAGATAGATAAAGGCGCATTTCTCTGTTTTATTCTTTTTAAAGATGTAAGAAATTTATATGTACCAAAAATAAGGTCCTTTTTTGGTGATTGGGGGTCTATGGAATTTCTTTTGCAAAGGTTGCGGTAAACTTGTTTTCGATGTCGGTTGTAAGTTGTTTTTGAAAATGGAAACATGTTCCGAGTCGTTCAAAGTTAAATAACTTTTGTGCTTGTATATATTCTCCTGCGGAAAAGTTTCTTCTGAAATGGTAAATTTACCCAAAAATATATATGTAATTTTAACCTTTACAAGTATTGCCATTTGCTATTTTGAAAACATCTACATCTAAAACATCATTGATGTAAAGAAAGATTCTCAAGTTGATCAACAACTTGTAAGCCTTAATGCATTTATAATAATGATATTGATTGATTGATATGAAGTGTAGTTAACTTGTAATGTATGGGTCTATAATCCAACGCGTTTCTCTGGAGTAAAATGAAGAGAAACTTTGAGCCCCTCAAGCAAGCGTTTGTTTACGGTTGTAAGTATGCCTGTAGAGAGGGATTTTTTCAACTAGAAGGCAATGATCTTATTGGATATACATTGTATCCCAGAGACGAAGTTTTTTTAGTCTCTTGTGTTTTTAATTACCTTAACGAAGCTTTCTGTCAAAGATTTTACATTTACTTTCTCTTGACATGCACTTGCATTATTTCTCAAAAAAAAAGAGAAGGATTTTTTAGATATCCACTGTTATTCGAATAAAGATGTGCCTTGTCTTTTTAGTTATCATTATGGAAGCCTCTCTTTTTTCTTTCTCTTGGCACATTTCTAAGAAAAAAAAAAAAGAAAGGAGCATAAGAGAAGTTGTACATCCCAATAGGAGGAGTGTATTGTTCGTTTCGATCTACTATTGAAAGAGAAAAACGTATTGATTTCGTTCTTGCAGTTGCACTTGCCTAAAATCGAGACAGTAGATCAATATATAAAATGCATTAATTTTCGTGATTAGTATCCATTTTTTATATGCGATTTTCATTTTAACAGAAAGCGCTTTGACACTTTTCGTTCACCAGAGCTTGGCAACTCTATCCATACTTTACTACTATGTCATTTCTTTTTTTTTTTTTTTTTAATTTTACTTTGTTTACATATTCGTATACATGTGTGCGTGTGTGTATGATTACCTACATTTGTCCAATTGTCTGACCGCGCGCGCAAACACGTATACAACAAAAACCAACCGATACAAAATAAGAAAAAACTCCCTCACTTTAATTTCTCATGCTCTCGCGCGCGCTCTTTCTCTTTTTTATTCTGATGATTTTTTTTCATGTATGTATACTATTTTTTAATACACATCACACAATGTGTGGGTTTAAAGAAAAAAAAGAAAAAAAAACGAAAACGATTGATTCGACTGTTTGTTATTACAGCACCAAAAAAGAAAGAAAAAAAAAAAAGAGAAAGATTAAAAAAGTAATGATTATGGAAAAAAAAAAAAAAAAAAAGAAATGAAAAAGAAACAAAAAGAAAACAATGTGACAGTTTAATTGGACTTTAATGAATAAATATTCAGTGATTTAAGAAAAACAAATTAAGTTTATTTAGTAATTTTTGTTGGCTTTACATTTTCGCTTTTTTTTTCGATGGCAATGAAATGAAGTAATTTTAGTGAGTGGATTCAAGTGTAAAAAAAAAAAAATACGAAAAACAAACTATAATCAATTAATTTTAATACATGCATCATTTCTCATCATTACAATTAGAAGCTTACATAAAAAAAAATTTTTTATTTTCTTAAATTAATTAGCAATTAACCAAATAACGATAGGCGGTAATTAATCAAAAAAAAAAAAAAAAATTGATTTTATTTTATTAGAATCAAAATGATAATCTTTTACTTTTTTTTCTTGCTTATGTTTTCCAAATTTTCATTGCAACGTTGTCTTTTTTTTCCTTCTTACGAAATTTTGACAATATTTTGATTTCTATCAAAAAAATAAATCACAACAAGAACAAGTCAATGGTTTCATTTTTTTATGCATATACCGCATTTGTTTCTGTTCTCTTGTTTGGATTATACACGACGTCCTTTCCATCAACAACACATAGAGACATAGGGTTAATTTACGAATGAAATAGCATTGGATTCGATTGCACAAACAACAACAATAACAACAATATCTATATTAAATATCATAAATTGTGTATTGATAGGTGTATGTGAATGTGTGTATGTACGGCATGCGACTCGATATTTATTTATTTTATTCTTTTTTGATAGTATTTCTCTGGTCAGCTGGCTAGTTATACTTGCTTTTCACACATGTATCGATTGCAACTCTATTAGATTTTTATGAGACTATTAAACAGCCCGCTATCTATTGTATTCTTTTATATTAGATTACGCTCGAATTAGATAAGAAAGCAAGAGAGAGAGAGAGAGAGAGAGAGGGAGAGATAATTCATTTATCGGCCTAACTGCTATCAGCTTTCCGAAAGTATGCTCGCTAGAAGTTAAAAAATTGATTCTCAAAATAATGTAATATAAGGGAAAAAAGAAAGTGACAAGCAAGGCGTTATCTTACGTAAGATTTGCATTTCCTAGGAGCTGTCGGAGTTTTAAACTTACAACCGATGTACCGATAAGTTTTTCCCAAATCATTTCGGTGCAGTCAAGCATACGCGTACACACTGACCCTATAAAGTCTTCATATAGTACCGAAAATCGAAATGAATTCTTTTTTTAAGAACCGCACTTATGTCTTGAGGGTGCAAAAATATGTATCCTTAAAAAACTTAAGTTATAAGCCATAAATACTAACTTTAATCCCCTAAGAAAACAAAAGGATTATGAAACAAATAAGAAAAGTGAAATCAGTCGAGACCGAATCTTTTATACCCAGCACTGTTAACCTAAAAAAGATGAAAGAAGTAAACAACCACAACAACAAAATGGAGTGGGCGCAGGTGATTTTTTTTTTATTTTCAAAATTAAATTTTTTATCGTATAGGCATGTGGGCGTTGTAGGCGTGTTCTCAGGTCAATTCCAAATTTTTTGCAAATTTGTAGGCGATATCTTCATTTTCGCTACCGTGAGAATGTTTACCACAAGCTGAGCAAACAGACGAATAGACGGACATGTTTAGTTGCATTCTAAATTTGAACCTGGCCAAGAATCTATGTACTTTAGAGGTTTTCTGCACATTAAAAAGGTATTGAAAAAACAATTAAATTTTGATACGCTATAATATTGGGTAGGCATGGCCAATTTTTTCCATTTTTGTACATAAATGCTATGCAGGACAGCCCATGGAATATGTGTTCAAATTTCTTTACATTTATTTGCTGTAGTTTGTGAGAGTAATGAGCGAAAAACTAATTTTTCATGTCTTTTGAAAAACAGAGATGTTTTCAGTTTACGTAATTGTGTGGGCGTGTCCTTCCCATTTTCCCAAGAACCCATTTTCATTAAGAACCTGTACGCGAGAACTTCCAATATTTCTGTCAAATTTGAAGACGATAGCTTCAACAGACATTACACAGTCGGACAGACGGACATGCTTAAATCGATTTAGAATTTGGTGCTAACAAAGAATGTGATATACTTCGTGGGGTCTCTGATGCTTCCTTCTGGGCGTTGCAAACGTTTTGACAGAATGAATGCCCTCCTCATCCTTCGGTGATTGGTGTAACTAAGAAGTGAGGAAAAATCGTACCAAGAAATTGCAATAACACAGATACCACAGACAATAATCATCGATCAGGCCAACCAAACACGCTTACGTAAGAAAACAATTTGAACAATAAAGAATTGTAACAAATGAAGCCAAAGCTAGTGCTATTATTATTGCAAAAATTGTAAGCCAATTAGTGTTTATCCCGAAACCGTTCCAGTTCTCTTAAGAACCAATAATAAAAAAAAAAAACTTGATGATAAAACTTTTTGGAAAAACATAATTTTTAGTGTGCAAGTCTAAGGTTAAAAGAAGTTTATAGTGGAAACCTAACAAAGCGGTGGCAATCCAAAATTTACTTAGTAACTCTAAAGCGCGCTGGGGGGTCTGTCATGGGGGGGGGGGGAGGAAATCTGATCTTTATTGACGCCAAAGTAGCTCGTCACGTTTATCTCAAGCTTTGGAAAAGAAATTTGAGAGCTTCCGCAAATAAAATGGATCCTTCCGAAGCATGCATATCCTATTACACGGGACTGACTATTTTGCAACATTCGTCACTTTCCATCATCGGATTTGAATGCAATTGAACGCATATGGCGTTAGTTGTTTAGGCGCATTCGAGAAAATAATATTTCGAACATCGAAGACCTTAAGAGAAAGCTGCTCTTGAGAAAGGGAACAAAATTGGTGCAAACTTGGTGGTGAAGAATTCTCTTTTTCAATGTCAAGACTATGCACTAAAGGTGGTCCAACAAAATATTAGTTTTTTTTAATTCTATCCGCAAATAGGATATTAACCACCACTACCAGTGAAATAAACTTCATGTACACCCTTGCTCTCTGCATTGAAGTGTACTTTTTGGGATTGAAGTACACTTTTTGTTTCCAACTTTATCTTAAGTCAATATATAAGTTTTTGTATTTTAGGAAAAACATGTTTTGACCCTTAATCCGTGAGTGCGAATCTTTTAGGTTTTTGCACTGTACGTAGACTTTATTGAGCTACTGTCTGTATATGTTAAGAGAAATATATGCCACAAGAAATGGTTTTTTTGTTTTATTTTTTATTTCTACCTATGACTGCAGGAAAATCAATGTGCATTTGTTTAGAGCAATTTTTTCTTTATTGCTTACACTACTAGTGGTGCAAGGGTATATTAATTTTGTGTGAACGTATGCAACGCCCAGAAGGGCTTGACATGGATCCTTCTTTCATTATACCGATCGATACAAAATTACATTCTTCATTGATCTGACCATCTATCTGTCTGTACGTATTGTGGTCTTGCATTTAAACTACAAGCAACAACTTTTGAGATGTTCTGGTGAAGTTTAGTATACCTAAGCACTTTAGCCCAAGGACGAACACTTTGAAAACGGTGCGCATCGGACCTCTTTTCCGAAAACTCCTATATAAAAGTCGCTATATGAAGAACCGTAATAAGTGAAGTGTGTGGTGGGCCGTGGTTCAATGTAGGGTTTTTTTTTTTATATCCACCGCCGTAAGATGGGGGTTTACTTATTTTGTTTTTTTTTCCCCATAATATACGTAACACCCAAAAGGAACTTTCAGAGGCCCTATAAAGTATATATATTCTAGATCAGCGGAAAATTCGGAATTGATTTAGCCTTGCCTGTCCGTCTGTGTGGTATGTGTTGTTGACACTCTTTTAGTCGGAAAAACGAAGATATACGTTTCAAATTCCGTAGAAACATTGGAGGTTTCTGCACGCAAGGTGGCATTAAAAATGGGCCAAATTGGTCAGAGCAGAAGCGCGTAGTGGAGCGTGAACTGAACACAGCTCCGGTTTTTCAAACAAATTTTTTCGGATTTATGTTCGTTACTTGAAAATTATTGAAGTTAGGAGACTAAAACTTTCCACATTTGCTTTGCGAAATACGATACTCTCAGGGTCAAAAATAACACAAAGTTACGAGTAACCAAATTTAATTTTTTTAACTTTTTTCAGATTTTATGCTTACTGATCATAAAGCAAACAAAACGAAACAATTTTGTACAATCCTCAAATGAAGATATATTATCTGCCTAAAAATGGGAACCATTTTTAAAATAAATATGGTTCTTAATAATACCACCGATATGGGTATCAAATAGAAGAACTGGTAGAGAAGAATACGAAAAACAGAGTGATGGGAATCCAAGATTCGGGTTCCGCCAAATATCATTTTTTTAATTTTTTTTTTTTTTTACTATTATGGTAGTAAAGCTGTATTTCCAGGTATCGAGGATAAACTTAATTTATAAATTTTAGAAAGAACGTGAGCATACAATATACAAACATTTATAAATATAAATTTATCCCCCTTTTTATAAAGAATATCATTGTGCTTACAGCTTAAAAGTTGTGATTGTAAGAATTAGACGATATTTCTTTTTGTCCCTAGTTCCGCACATCATATCAAAGTTTACTGTGTTGACAACAGTACCTCTTTTCATAGATTCTTTCTGTCCTTCCGTCCATCGCATATCTTTCAAACATCCGGCATCAAAAGTTTATTGCACGTAGCTCAAGTGTAACGCACCCTCTCTTGAAACAATCGAAATAGTCCTCATTCGTTCATAAGTGTCCCTTTAATAGTTAGGCGATAGGAACGACTTGAAAAGGAACAACATTTTCAGTCAAAATTGTTTGATAAAAATATTTCATAGTAATTGCTGTGCTTTTTCTTAAACTCTAGCTATAACTTCACTTTAAGAAGAAATCCTCCTAAGTATCGCTACCTGATAAGCCTTTGATTAAATTATTATTCTAAAAAGTAAATAGAAATAAAAGAATTTTAAAATTGAAATGTCAGTCAGTGCATGGGGTAAATATAGAAATTTTGATCTTCTGGAGACTCATTGCTTTGTGCAATACTTCATAGCTTTTTATAGTCCCTTTACCTTGTTTTCTCTATTCTTGCGTACATTTTTAGCCATTAACTAAATGCTTATACACTTATAACTGCTGCATATGCTCTTCCAGCTGTGTTAAATATATTTTTGTGACTTAAGAAACAGTCGGCGATTGCCGCTCGGTGGATCCGCGCCAGCAAGAATTAATCAAACGCTGATGAATTTTGAAATTTATGTTATATGCATGGAGGCCGCTCTAATTATTTGATGTCCTTACCTGATGGTAACGCATGGAAATCGGTTCCGTTACGGAAGAATTCATTCATAAAACCTATAAAAGAAATAAATACTTTTTCTTTTTTTATTGCTGATTTCAGTTCTGCTCTGTGTTCGCTGTATTATTCTAAGAGATGGTTTGGTGAGCGAAACAAATAGCACGTCTTAAACTGGAGATCTTTACGCCTTTACAGCAACGACCGGGTGTTGTTGTTTCTCTGAGTCGCAACGTTAACATACACAATAATAATCGAGCAAATCAAGAAGGTGCAGGTAGTGGCGGAGCAATCGATAGCCTTAGTTATTATCAGCGAAATAACTCACCTTTAATGGCTGACCTACCCGGTGCCGGAGTTATTTCAACTCTAGCCTCGAATGATTATTTGCATCGCACCACCATAGATCAACTGCGTTCCATGAATGAACGCAGTGTTCTATCATCGCTTAGTCATTTGACTACAGCCGATCTACGTACGGCTCAACTGGTGCATGAATACAATAAACCGTTTAATATAAATGAATTTCGGCAGAATGTTGAACGTTTGGATTATTCGTTGAAAAATGGTTTAGTTGGTGTCAATCTGCATCAGCAGCAGCAGCAACAACAGCAACAATTACTTGCTGAGCAACAACAGCAGCAGCAACAGCAACAACAACAACAGCAGCAGCAGCAGCAGCAACAACAGCAGCATGATCAACACCATCAACAACCGCAGCAACAGCAACAGCAATTAAAACAATCCTACAGTCCACCAAATTCACCGACAACGCCCACAATGAACGAGCCTGTCGAACAAAAGGTAAGGCAAAATTGTAACTGTAAACATAATCATTTTTCTTTTATTTACCCTCTTCCCGGCAGTACGATCCCACAAGCGAACAACAGCATCATCATCAGAAGTCGCATCGATCCAATCATCAGCATCAGAATTCACCAGATGGACAAAATGCTAAACCGTATAAATGCACTCAGTGCTCGAAAACATTTGCCAACTCCTCGTACCTTTCGCAACACACGCGTATCCATTTAGGCATTAAACCGTACCGTTGTGAGATATGTCAACGTAAATTTACTCAATTGTCACACTTGCAGCAGCATATACGCACCCATACGGGCGATAAACCGTATAAATGTCGCCATGCGGGCTGTCCTAAAGCTTTCTCCCAACTCTCCAATCTACAATCGCACTCGCGTTGCCATCAAACTGACAAACCGTTCAAATGCAATTCTTGTTATAAATGCTTCACGGATGAGCTAACTTTGCTCGAGCATATACCGCGGCACAAGGACTCCAAGCATCTGAAAACACACATTTGTAATTTGTGCGGCAAATCGTATACCCAGGAAACGTATCTGCAAAAGCATTTGCAAAAGCACGCCGAAAAGGCCGAAAAGCAACAGCAACGCCATGCTAATTCCAGTGTACAACATCATGTGCCTGCCGGTGGCATTGGCTTAAGTTTGCAACGTCAAGTGGTGATGAATGCGGCGGCGGCCGCTAGTGATGCCAATGCCGCCTATTGGGCGAAAGTGGGGAGTGATGGCGCTGCTGCCACTCTAGCTGAAGCCATACAGCAGCAGCAGGCCCAGCAGCAGCAACAACAGGCACAAAATGGCTACAGTTTTGCTACGCTACAACAACAGCATCAACAGCAACAAGAATTATTGCAGCAACATCATCAACGTTTAGTGAACGGAGCGAGTAACGGTGGTGGGGGTGGTGATAGTGCGGGCAGCGGCAGTACTCCAAATCATTCACAAAGTCCCAACGACGAAGGGGAAGATCTGGTAATACGTCAAACGTCCCAACATCACCATCAACAACAACAGCAACAACAACAGAATTCGCCTAATTCGATGGTAGGAGTTAATACTTCGGCGTACGATGTAAAAACCACTTCAGCCTTTACACCCATCAATACGGCGCCACCTCATCTACAAGCGGCCGCTTTAGCTCAGCAAAGACCACCTGCGGCAGCGTATTTATATCAACAAAACGCAGCGGCTGCCGCCGGTTTTCCCACACAACTCATATCGTTGCATCAAATACGTAATTACGCGCATCAACCGGGTGCCGCTGCAGCAGCTGGTCTGCTGGCTAGTGATCATTTACTGGGGCTTAGTGTTACAGCTGGCGGGGCCGGTCTCAAAGATAAAACTCAATAGTATAACACAAAAAAGCACAAAACTCAACATTTAACTTCCGCAAGAAAAGCAACGCCAACAACAACAACAAGAACAGTACATCAACCGCAACTGGAACAATCGCAGCGAATGTCCTTAACAAGCACCAGCTGAGCCTGACCCGACTATGATTATGAGATAATAAAAATACCTATGCCTAAATATAAAACATACAACAGCAACAACAACAACAACAACAAATACATTTAGTAAATATAAAACAAACGTGTAGAGATTTATAACAATTGCAGCAGAATACAACAACAATCAGTAGTATGTAGCTATTTTAAGCGGCAATAATTTCAACTTTTAATATATTTTTTCTACATCTATCCCCCCCGATCGGGCGCTTGCTGGCCCATCTTGTATAAACTCAGGTTAAAAACAAATTCTCGCTCTTCTCCCCTGCCTCCCAAGATCCTTTCTTGTTTTCTAGACAACGAAAAAAACCGTAATTCATTTCAAGTTTAGTGAGTTACTTTTCTTTGGAAGAAAAACAAAAAGATTCTTAAATATTTAAATTTAAATAAATTTAAAAATTTGATGATCTTTTTTTTTCGTCGAAGAGATTAAATTTTTTTATTTTTTTTTTTTATTTTTACATATAAATTATCATCATTTGTCACACATCTACTTAGTTATGCTCGCTCTCTTTTAGTTTATAACGTTTTTGTTTTTTTCGCCCAAACTTCATTTATAAGAGTATTTTTAATTGATAGGAATACAGTACCAAGTACTGTGTTGTAATGGAAAAAAAGTTTTTATATATTGTGAATAAAAAAAGGAATAAAACAAAATTTCTTTCACTCATTTATTGATTTTCTCTTACTTTTACTTTTATTTACTTTTTTTTTTAAGAAAATAACTTTTAAAAGCATTCGCGAAATTTCGTCTATAATGTTTTCCAAAAATTATGTAAAAAAAGGAAAACGATATGCGAGGAAGCAAACCGTAGATTTACATGTAATTTATCCTAATTTTAAATTTGAATTAATTTATGTATACATCTATGTATTTAATAATAAAAAGATTATTTGTTAATTTAGGATATTAAAGTAAAGCTGTATGCTGTACGTTAGAACTAATAGTAATATTAAGAATATATATATATATGTATATATATATATGTATATATATATATATATTTAATGATAAATTATAAATAAATGAGAAAACAGAAGAAGCATCTTCAAAAGTATTTTATAAAAGCAGTAAAACGATTAGTTTTTATTTACGAAGAAAGGGGAGAAGAACAGGTAAGCAGATTATATTCGCCTGTGAGCGACTCTCTTGTTTTTTTTTTGTATACCCATCACCTTTGCTTTCAAAAAAAAACCCAGCCACGATATTTTATAACATTGGATGGGCATGGCTGATCTTTTCCGTTTTCCTGCAGCGGAGGCGAACAACTTTTTCGCATTAACGCATCAATTTTAATTCGAATATCCCGATGAGGGTCAGCGCAAAGTCCAACTGTTATCAAAAGAGCGGCAATCTGCAGCAACTTCTCTTCTCTTTCGATCGCTCATTTTATGGCTTAACACGCACATCTCACATTTAGTAGGTGCACCGCTGAGTCGGATACGCCGGAACGCAGATACTACAATTCATTGGCAGCATTATTCTATGCGAGCGAATTGAGTTATTTGGGCGCAGGACGTGATTCGCGGTGCGGTGGTTGCTCATGCCCATGCACATGTATTTTATCTGTTATAGTTGGTGAATAATAAGCGAAACACCGGGTTTGTCTTCGCTGTTTTCAATGCACGTTGTGGGCGTGCCCTTTGATTAATTTGCATTATTCTTAATATCAATCCTCGTGCAAGAATTTCCAATGTATTTGCTCAGTTTGAAGCCGATGAATGCAATGCTTTCCACAGTCGGATGGACGGACATGCTTAAATCGATACATATTTTGATCGAAATACATTCTAAAGCGTATCTGAAGCTTTTTCTGGCAAACGTTTTCACAAGGCGTCAGTGGTCGGTATAAAAAGATACATAATCTCAAGAATGAACATAAACGAAAACGAATAATCTTTGGAATAAACGAGAAGAATTTTTGTAAATTGTGGATTGTGTGTGTATTCGTCAAATCAAAGGATTTTCTCTCAATATCTCCACATAGTCCTATAGATTCCTTCCAATTTTTATATATTTTAGTTAAGTGCAATAATTGCCGAAAGTTGATTTTAAATTTGATACATTAGCTGTCGCGGGGGGCATATGCAAATTCTCAAAATCCATCTCTGGTCCTCAGCCAAGGGCGCACATTCATTTTAGGATAAATTTTGTCTGTGAGCAATCTACTAAAACAGAAAAACTTTCGTAAACTGGGGCACGTGCAAGTTCGCCAATTCAGAGCATTTTCATTCCAAGATAGCCCGATGGTATGTTTTCTCTAACTTTCAAGTCTCTTCCTGTCAGGAATTCTAGGTTGCTGATGTAGAAATAAATTTTAGGGCTAATTTCAGATATCGGTCAGGGTAAAGAACGGGAAATGCTTCTCCGAACGTGTGATTTCTCAGATTCAGATTTTCATTGGGGAAGGCTTTATCAAATCTAATTTAAATTTTAAATCAGTATCTGTGAGAAGTTTTGTGGCTTACTATGCGTAACTTTTATAGATCATTTTTCTCTTTTAGACTAGTCTTAGCCAAGGCAGTAGGCGGCCGTATATTGTGTGAATAAAGAAATGATAATAACAATAACAGTGCGTGTGCCAAGAATTTGAGTCTTTTTATGTTTGCTATGATGTTAGACCTGCTATCCAAAACTGAGCTCTGAGCTTGCAAAATAAATCTTGCAGATTTCTTCTCTTTGCCATCAAGGATCCTTATTATTATTATTCTATGGGTAATCTGTTGACGTACCCCCTAGTCCTTTAATTTTAGGATTCTTATGAATCTCGCCATCTTATTTGGTTAGAGGTACCGCACTGGTGCAGGTCTGGTGTGTGTGAAGTGTTCGCCAAACACTTGGTATCTAATTCTGCAGATGCACTCGTATTCTGATAGGAAGTAATGGGACGTTTCACTCCTCCCTTGGCAGAATTTGCATGAATCAAATGACCAATCGTACGTCACGCTTTAGGTTATGTGCTGTACCGGAAAATTCTATAAAACTTTTCGCATACCTTTGTCCTGCACTGTATTTCCAATGGCAATTCGACATTTTCTGCGTCCATTGTGATAACAGATTGTTAAAGTGACCTCTTGGCACGCCGCCGAAAGGTTCCGGGCGTATCATCGTCTTTCGGGCTCTCCTGGTAGCTAGGCATTTAGCTCTTTCAACGCCCGAATGACCAGGTGGCCATATTGAGTCCAACCTGCATTGTGTTTCCTCAAGCACAGTAGAAATACTGTACTTGTGATAATTCTTGCCCTGTTGTACTTTATTTCCATTATCAAAGTTATGAATGAGTTCTCCCTTCTCCCCCTACTGAGACTTATCCTTTTTTTTTTTTTTTGTTTTTCATTTTTGTCAATAGCATTAGAGCAATAAATCAATTAAATACTTGTAAAATTGAGAAACAATTCTTTGAAAGGAATTTTTACAATAAATTTTATTTGGCAAATAAATGCACTTCGCATGCGATACGATATGCGACACAAAACCGCGGCTTTGCATTCATATCTCAAAAAAAAAAAAAAAAAAAAAAAAAAAAGAAAAAGGGTCTACAGAAATGAAAAACCAACAAATCACAAAGTGACAAAATCAACAAATTTTTTTCTTTTCTTGTTTTTTTTCGCAATATTGAGTTTCAACAACAGTACGACGCTATTAGGAAAGGATAGCAAAGGAGAGGACTGCGAAGAAAAACACTTTTGTTTAACTATTGTCTCGTAACAAATAACCATAATAGAGCGAGCGAGCCAGCGAGAGAGAGAGAGAGAAAATAGCATGAAGCACATCCACCTTATGACAGTTTCGGCAAAAGATGCCTTTTGTGAGATATGTGTGTACATATGAGGCGAAAAGATAGATAACTAGGAAGAATTGTAATGTTTGCCAATTTTCTAATTGATAAACGATTTTCAGTCTATGGAAGAATAAGGACAACAGGGAGGGTTGATAGCATCATTAATCATTATTGTATTGAGCTGAGAATGAGAGCAAAACTTGATTGTTTGAAGATCAATATGCTAATCATAGGATATTGTTATCAAAACACACGCATACTTATGCATAGAGTGTGAGCCTTTGTATGCATGTGTGTGTGTGTGTACGGAAAAAAGAGTTACGGGTGCTGAAATCATCACTCTGGCCTCGAGCAATGCAAATAATGATGGGTTATCTTTCATTATTCAAAGAAACTCATCATGTTTTGTTTCTGATTTTTTTTTCTTTTTTTACTTCTTTGTCCCTGTGTCCCATTTATTCTTCTTTAAGTTATTGTTATGCAAACTATGAGAAATATGTTTTTTTTTTTTCTTTCATTCACCCTCCTAGTCAAAGCGTCTCATACGGGACTGCTACCACTATTACTACTACTACCACTACTAATACATCTTCTTCTCGTTTTCTTAATAGTTTTATAAGCAAACAAACTAGTTGTTGTGGTAGAGTGATGTTGTTTGCCACCCGAAAACCTAAACAGGAGGGTTACCGAACGAATGACATAAAAAGAATATAAGATACTTGTGGGGACACACTCTCTTTTAGTTATGTAAAGACTATAATAGGTGTGTATGTGTATTGATTTTCTTTATGTCTTACACAATTACTTACACTTTAGGGCAAAATAAATGTAAATTTTTGTCTTCCAAAAATTTGTTGGCACTTGCGACATCCAGAAGGACACAACATACAACGATCTTATCGCAATCATCTTCTGAATCGATATACGAGCACATTTATGGAAAGTCAGCCTTTGTATGGCAACCAAGTCCTTGACAAGAGGATTAATTTTGCTATCATTTGTCTCATGAAAAGTACGCCTTTAGACGATGCCAGGTATAATTTCCGATATTGATAGTTGATATGAAAAAGTGTAGAAAGCGCTTTAACGTAAGCGTAACTCGAGTTTTCGAGAAAAAACTCGGAAAGCGGTAAAATTACTTACTCTCTCTACTCGTTATAGCGAGTCGAGAAATCTACAGTTGCCGAGCTTACTGGGCCCCAGATTTCGTAGACACCGGGAGTTATAAAAAAGAACCGAGAGAGGGAGAAAAAGATAAACAAAGAGCAAAAGAAAGAGAGAGAGAGAGAGAGCGATAAAGCTAGTTAGCCCTCTCCCTTTTCGTCCGAACGAAAAGTGACGGAAGACATAGCAATAATTTTGGAAAAGCAAAAACAACTTCTCAACATATAGATAACGAGTGATAACTGCTTGTTTAGGCCAGTCGCAGTAGAAAATTTGATCCAAAGAACGATTTTCTTGAACGACTTCCTTCACTTCATTTGCCATTTTGTGTAAAAGCTTGCAAGATGAAGAGAGATCGAGGATAAATTACTGCATCAGACAAAAAAGCGAGCAAGGCGGATGCTCCGAATGACATTTTTCTAGTCAAAGGACATACCAAAATGACATTCCCAAGCACTCTAATTTAGTGTGTGGAAATCTTAAAGAAATGGCAAGTTTAATCCCTTAAACAGTGAAATCTCTTGTCAGTTTCTAAAACAAAAAAAAAACCAAAAAAAAAATTAAATACTTTGATCCTTGGGCAAGCGCTTTGCTTTCAACCTTTATCACTGACGTCACATAAGCCATTAAGTTAGTGCTTGAAATTATGTATATAGCAACAGAAGATCTCCCATACGAACGGTTTGAGCAGAAGAGGCAATCGCTTCGACCAAACATGGTCTCCATCCTATTGGAAAATGAAAAAAGGCGGTCTTCCGCTCACTTATGTCCTTTTCATTTTGTTTTAGCTGAAATGGTTTGGAAGTCTTTCCTGAACTCTACTTTAGTACGAAATTCAGGTGGAGTGTCCGTTCTTGCTTACTTTATTCTTCTTATTATATAACTTACGTAGGCCAGAGAAATAAATTCTCGAATCCTACTTTTAGGATGAGCGGTAGCAACTAAGAATATGAGGATGTATGCAATATTCAGAACGATTTGAGGTTAATTTAACTTTTCAAAAAGTGCAATAAAGTAAGTAATTCTGGAAGGATCTCTGCCCGATCTATATCTGTCTGTCCATTTGTCCCTTTTGATGGCTGTCGATGTATTTTTGTGTTCAACTTACAGATCGCAACTTTGGAGATATTTTGATGAACTTTATTGCGCCGACGTGTTTTGGATTGGATCGACGTCGATTGGGACCACGCCTTATTTTTTAAAAGTCACTGTGTCAGAAAATATACGGCGTTACGAGTAACCGTATTAACCGTGAAGCTGTGTAGGGTGTCTAATGGTCTCCCGAAGCTCGACTATAATGTTTTTACTTATTTTACTTCACTTTCTTAATTCAAAAATTTGTGCACTTTAAGGTACCAACGAAACAAAATTTCTCCACTTTCCGCAAGGGGAGTAAAGTCGAAAGAAATTTCTTGTGTAACAGAAAAGTAAGCACAAGTTTTGTTATCAACTGTTCTTTGTACCAGCACGTAAGGATATACGCGTATATATATATATATATGTATTATATTAAGAGTGTATATATAATTTTATTGTGTGTGTGTCCTGTGTGCAGCGAATGTTTAGTAAATTATGTAAAAATCTTCTATTAAAAATTCTACCACAACTTCTCTTATCCTTTCTTCTCCCCTTAAGATTAATAGATAGACTGGGAACCCTTTTTATTTCTAAAATCATAGAAACAGAAGAAAATTCCCGCATACATTATTGAAAAAAAAAAAAAAAATCGTATTAAGCGTATGATCAAAAAGGAATTCATTTGCTAAACTCTATCAGCGCATTATCTTTAGCGTGAGCGAAGTTTTTGCTCAGACTTGCTTAGGCTTGTTGTGCAAAAAGAAACGCAAAAAAAAGAAAAAGAATAGAAAAGCAAGAAAAATATATGTCATCGCTGGTATTGTATTTTTTGGTTTGAGGTCTTGTTACCGATTAGTATTCTTATGGCAGATTTTTGGCTATTAATTCGGGGTTTGATTTTCCAATCGCATTGATTCCTTGCAATTCGTTTCCCCTACTTTAGCAATCAATGCAGTGCGTGCGCTTGTGTGTGAGTGTGTGTGTGTGTATGCAATTTTTTACATTTAAATCCTGCAGTAAAGGATTTCTTCTGTTTTACTTTACTTTACTTTACTGATCAACTGTATGATGATGACGATGATGATGATGCCATCGCTGCTGATGATGATCTTATTATAGTTCTGTAGCTTGAATTTTTGTTAAATTTTTTTATTTCTTAATCATTTCGAACGATTTTTTCCTTTTGTTTGGAAGGTGTTTGCGTCTGTAATATCAGCAGGAATACAATACAATGGGTGTGTGTTTTTATGCCGTTTCAAACTTATGCTTACACGCATACATATGCTGGACAGTAGCTTTCACTTAACTGATTACACAATGTTTGCGGAAGCGATTGCGTATACATAGCGTTTGAAATTTAACGGCTGCATCTGTCCAAGAAACTGAGTGGGATGAAATCACAAGTAGGGTAGGGTACTAAGGCGGACCTGCATTAGTTTTAAGCATTTAAAGCTGCAATGCTTTTAAGTGAAAAGTACTGTATTCCGTAGTTTTTCTTTTAATTCTCACTTTCTGTCATTCTCGCATTTATTGTTTTATTGCGTTTCGCTTCAGTGGTTTTGCGATTTTGAGATTTTTTGCAAGTTTGGGTTCTTTTTTTGTCAGGGTCTTTAAAAAGATTTATCGTATTTGTGTGCATGTGTGTATGTATCAATGTATGTACAAATCACTATAAATATTAATAGGTTTGTATGTAACAGCGCATTGATAAAGATCGATAATTGATATTTAATAATTTATTGGCATGGGCTGGTTGTGACATCGCAAGAATGCGACCAAACAGGAGTGATGTAATCATTGAAACCTTACGAAAAGTTAAGGATTACAAATGTCGACCAAATAATTCGCATTGACTGTCTGTAGCAATCAAATCTTTTGTTCAGTGTTAGAAGCTTAGGAATGCCTTACCACTCATCGAATGCGATAGAACAGAACCAAGAAAACGTTTACTCAAATTAATTGCTCTGAGATCTAGTGATTATATTCAATATCCTATAGTTTCCTGTTCCCGTTGCTGCAAGCTCTAACACAATTTTCAAAATTTTACATGATTAGAATATTATTGCCACTTAATTAATTGGCAGTGGATTTTTAGTTAACACAATTTCAATTAAGTTAAAGGACCTTAAAATCTTGGATTGAATATATTGAGAACATAAGATATTTGACGTTAAGAATAAGGACACTTAAATACATATTTAACACAAGAGATGTTTAAATGTCTACTCTCTGCATATTCCAATACCCCGTTTTTACTGGTGAGTCTGAGGATTGCAACAAATTTTGGAGTGCGAAGATATATTAAGGTGGTGCGGATGCGTGCAACAGCCAGAAGGACTTGAGGCGCATCCCCTTTATATTATATCGAACCATTTTCTAAGTCGACTTAAGCTTGTGTGTCAGTCCGTCCGTCCGTCCATCTGGTACTCTTGTGCTCAACCTATAGAGCGCAAGTTCTGAGATGTGTTGATGAAATTTAATGCACCGGCTTGCTTCGCTTCAGGAACGAACGCTTTTGAAAGTGATTTGGATTAAATCGTTGTTTCGATCACATTCCACATAACGCATTACTTTGAGAAGCTGATGAAAGGATAACTGCAAAATGTGTGTTTAATGGTAGGCCCTGGCCTACTATGTTTTTTAAACTGTTCCATGTCAGTTATCCCGATGAAAACACTTTCATCTATCCTCTCAGTTTAGGATCAATGGAAAGAAGTCAGTCAACGAGACGCTATAGTATAAAAATAATATTGTTTTAAATTTCCCCTCGAAAACGAATATTATTCTCATCCACATGTGCGCTGTTTGGGAAATGCCATCTCTTCGCTTCAATCAACCCGAGTTGTTTATCGACGTGCATTCTTTGCATACATGGGATGCTTATGCTGTGGATATTATTCCACAAAAGGACTTGTTAGTGTCTTGTCGTTCACCAAAAAGAATTGCTCAGCAACAGCAGTTATTTACCAAGGAAAATTGTTCATCAATAAGAATTGGAATAGGAAATGGCAATTGCTCTCCGACAGGGTTTGTTCCTTTCACTAATAAAAATCACTTACGAACAAAACCCATTCGCCAACAAGAGAAGCAGTTTATCAACAAAAGTCATTCATTGCAAGGAATTGTTTAGCAACAGAAGTTCTTTTGCACTAACAACAAAGGTTGGCATACGAAATAGCTATTGCGCCCGAGCAGGATTTATTCACCAAGAGATGACGTTCGTTCATAAAAATCGTTTACAAACAGGAATTCGCTCATCAACAAGAATGGTTCATCGGGAAGATTGGGTCAGCAACAGAAATTGTTTACGATTAAGTGTTGGAATAGGAACTAGGAATTTGTTCCTCAACAGATGACATGTGGGGACATAAATGTCTTACGAACAAAACTCTTTCGTCAGCAAGAATTATTCACGAAGAGGATTTGTCATCAACAAAAGTTTTTTCATCAACAAGAATGGGAGCAGAAAACAAGAATTATTCCCCAATAGGCTTTGTTCACCAACATGACATTTACTTAAAAAAATTGCTCACAAAACAAAACGCGTTCATCAACATGAGTGGTTCATCGAGAGGATTTGTTTACCAACAGATATAACTTACCAGCAAGAAGCTGTTCATCGGCAAGGGAGATTTGTTCACCAAAAGTATTTGTTCACGGACGTAAACTGCTCTTGCACCCATTCAGGAAATGGAGCGTCTTATATCCATTTGTGTCATTCCGTTAATAAAATCCGAAAGCCTCGAAAATTTGCTCTCTAAGGCCTTTAAATTATATAGAAATACCTGCCAATTTCCAACACTGAAGCGGAAGGCTGTTACACTTAATTAAGTTTTATTGAGGTCAAATTTAGAACTGATGTAAACTAATTAAAGGTCCCGAGACCTGCGTACACTCGGAAATTTCAAAGCAGTTTTTTCAGAGTAGAGTAAATCTGATTGTTGATTTGCTGATTCGTAGAAGAAGAAGAAGAAGTGACTAAATCTACTTTCTCTACGGTATTATAAATAAATTTTATTTCAATTTTGATTTTGAAAAGTTGTTTTATCAACGTTTTTCTCTCTCTTTCGGTTTTTTTTCACAGCATTGAGTTTTTGCGATAAAGAAAAATTTTCCATTGGGAACTTTTTTTATAAACGTCTTTTAAAAATGCCTGATTCAATTCCTCCGCAAAAAAAATTGGAAATTACGATATATGGAGGCCTTGAGGATCGTCCGGAAGTAGCCGTTCGATTCCAATAATTGCATCTATTTTTAATCTTTGAGTGATGTATGATGAAACGTAGACGCAGCCAAAGCATGCGGTATTAATAGAAGAAAAGTGAATTAAATTATATGGAATGGTGTCCACCCAAAAAGACAAGAAAAATGCTAATGGCGGTCTTCAAAATTTTCCGTTCATATTGCGAGTGTATTCTGTAAACTTTGTTTCATTAATTTTTTTAACTAAAATTAAGAAAAATCTGTGCATTAACCCGTAAAGGAAAATTATATTTCACGGGGCTGAGAAATGGTCAGATGAGATAAAAAATTGAAAGCGAAATATTTATTGCGTGCGCGTCTCTAAAACGACTGACGACTTTAAAGTGGGGATGACGAGGGAAAAATGCCGCCTAACTTATAATTTTGTTTTCAATCTCAACAGGAAGGGCCGATAGTGTTCGCTACAAGGAGCGAGTAAATCGACTTGGACGAGTCAGCTCAGTTTGGATTATTTAATTACATACACATAGAAACGTGAATATCTTTAAATTTGCTTACATGCAGGCTCTGCATGATTTTTGCATTTTCTAACCGGTACTGTGTTCAGCGATTTAATTTCGGATTGAAGCTCTTATTCGTTTATTACCAGGTGATTGAGGTTTTTTTTGTTTGAAAATATATTTCTTGAACGAGATATTCAAACAAGAACAGAAAAAGATCATCTCGTTATCCTTGATTGCTAACTGCATTGCATAAGCCATCCTTCCATCCTTCGCTCAAGAACTCATTCCTAATCGGCGAAATTTTATCCATAATTGAAAAACGTTGCGAATTAAATAAGATATCACCGTTAAGTACATTTGCGGTCGATCATAAAGTCCGCCATGATCGACAAAAAATTCGTTCTCCGTGCATCAGACCATAGAAACCTTTTCGCTACACAAATAAAATCGTTCCAATCTTACTTCGCTCTGCAGTCGACGTTACATCAGCGAATTCGTTCTTCATGGATTCGGCAGAACTCGCTTAGCAATTAGCCCGAAAACTTTCCGCAATTGATTAAATTGCTCGCGATCAACGTTAAGTGCATTTGCGGTGAATCTTAAAAATGACAAGGAACTCGTTCTCCAATAGGAAATCTTTGCGTCAACAGAAAATCAGGCAAAAATCATTTAATGATCATAGTAAATGGTTCGAGAATCGATCCAATTTCATTTTGCGGGTAACCAAAGGTTGCTTAATCGACGAAGAAATCGTTTTGCATAGATTGATCGAAAATCGTTTAGGCATTAGCCCGAAAACTTTTCGCCGTTGATTAAATTGTTCGCGATCAACGTTAAGTACATTTGCGGTTAATCATGCACTCGGTCGCAATAATAGAAAATCCTTTAAAGATCGAACGAAAATTTCCATGCAATCGATCAGATAGCACTTTACGATCGCCATTAGATCATTTTGTGATCAATAAAAAATCCCTTTTTAATCGACAAAAAACTTCTTTTCCACGAATCAATGCTTCTCTTCAATCGATCGAAATTCTATTCGCAATCGTATGGGAACCATTAATATCGATCGTTAAAAATCTAGCAAGTTGCGATCGATCAAAAAATCCATTGCGAGTTTCAACGTTTAATTGCCACAAATCTGAGCTTCAAACACTAGACAATATCGTCATCTAATTTCCCCGTTTATTCGCGCAGTCGAGAGGAGAGGAATATGAGACAAGCTCTTGTCATAACTGCGTATTGCCATTGAAGTCTCATGCAAACGCCTACATCCGCGTAATACACTGTTTGAAGAAATCCAAGATCAACAAACTAAAACGACAACGGTTTAAATATCAAGCAGATGTTGGCCAAAAAAAAGCAAATGATCTGCGATAAATTGGTAGATGAATGAGAAAAGAAAAAAAAGAAAAGAAAATGAATGAAGAGAAAAAGATTCATCGTATATTCGAAAACAAAAGCAACATAAATAACAATAGTTTACACTGGCAAGTGCAAGTGTATCAAGCGCGAGAAAAAAATGTAGGCTTCATATGGAATTTTGCTTACCCACCACTTTAGGAAAAGCAAAATTTCTTCAGAGACAGCATGGACGTCTTATGTGCTAGCCTATTACGATTAGTGTGCTGAGGAATTTTCACCTGTTAAATAATTATTTGAAATTTCAGAGTGATGTTTGCTGAAGTTCAACTGTACTATCAACCAGTTTGAAGGTTCAATTAATTTTTACACGAGGTAGACTCACGTACCTCGAAGAAGCGCATATTTTCTAAAACTTCTCATGCACTGAACTCAGCTTACGCAACTTTTTAAGATCTAAAGATGCGAGGGACAGAGGGACGGATTAGTTTGATATGATTGCTTTTTTCTTCTCAGCCGTTTATTGACTGGCTATTACCAAGATCGCAATTAAGTTAATGTATGCTCGTGGACGTACAGTCTGCCCAATGTCGGCAAAAAAGAATTTTGTTTTTTTCATAAACTTTGAACCTTTGAAAAGCCTTTCAAAATAACAATAACCAAGAGATTGAGAAGAGAGCAGTAAGTAAGTAAGAGCAGTTGTTCTTACTTCTCCTCGCCAATTATTAATCCCATATAAAATATATGTTAAGCTACTTGCCAAAGAAGGGTGACGATACCTGTAAGCGACAACGAACGACAATTCATTGTTGTTTACAATAAAAGAAAAGAAACATCTGCTACTTGAGCGATGATCTGTTTCAGAATATCTTATACGATATTTGAATCCAAGACTTTCAAAAGGAATAAATAAAGATAAGCAAAAGATTTCCACACACACACACACACACACACACACACACGCACACAAAGCACTTCTCGGGTCATTAAACTTGATGGTATCTTACACTTTCCACTAAAAGTAATCTTATGCTCACCTCGAATATTCTTATTATAGCCATCACCGAAGGCGGAGGAGGGGTGCATTCATTTTGTCAAAACGTTTGCAACGTCCAGAAAAAGCTTCAGAGATTCCACAAAGCGTGCGTATTGTTTATTAGGATCAAATTCTGAATCGATTTAAGCATGTCCGTCTGTAGCGTAAACATTCTTTTGACCGCAAAAACGAGACTATCGTCTTCAAGT
The DNA here is from genome assembly GCA_000688715.1 of Glossina pallidipes. Taxonomy (NCBI): domain Eukaryota; kingdom Metazoa; phylum Arthropoda; class Insecta; order Diptera; family Glossinidae; genus Glossina; species Glossina pallidipes. The sequence continues at coordinate 105,419 of KK499954.1, forward strand.
TTGGCAGAAACATTGAAAGTTCATGCCGAAGGACATGCCTACAATACCACGTAAGCTGAGAACACCATTGTTTTTCAAAAGGAATAAAAATTTGGTTTTTTGTTCATTACTCATAAACCGCAGCAGATAAATCTGCAAAAACTCGAACACATATTCAACGGGCGATGCTGTACAAAAATAGAAGAACAAGCCCCGTCTATCTGTTATAGCCATAATTTCAATTTTTTTCGAATGCCTTTATAAAGGAAACATATTGCGGGCCAATCTCAAATTCGGAATGCACCCAAGCAAGTTCATCCGTCCATCTGTCCATCTACCCAACTATGTAGTATCTGTGGTGAACATTCTCTCGTTCGCAAAAATGAAGATATCCCCCAGAAATCTATAAAAGCCCACACGCCTCCCCAACAAAAACTATCACTATAACTTTGTGTTTCCGCGTTTGAGTTTGTTACACATAAATGAAAATAGAAAAAAATTAATCGCACCTATGAAAATTTACTATTTTCTAGTCTTTTTATAAATTAATTATTAAGTTACTGCGGATGTATGTAACACCAGAAGGGCTTTATTAAACCGATCGTTTCAGAAAATAATTCTGAATCGATCTAAGCCTGCCTGTCCGTCTGACTATGTAAATTTGTGTTGCATTCTAAGAAGTCATTATAAAAAAACAAACAGAATTTTCAAGGTTTCTCGACATAAGTTTTTTTCTAATTTGTTGTGATTAACTTGGACTGGCTGGGGCAATGTTTTTAACGCCCTCTCATATAGCCGAGTGTAATTTTCAAGGATTCTCATGGAACGTGAGCCCTTATGTGGCAGAAAAGCCTAATTGTAAATTTTTCCGTGATGGAAATTTCTTTACGATAGTAATTGAAAAAAAGTATTAAGTGGACCTAATGTGAACCATATGTGTCTATTTCTTCCCCCACTCCATACAAGATATCTCCTGATATCTTAATAATTCATAGGAGCGTTTCAGCAAAAAGAAATAACGGTAGGAAGTTTGGACCACGGAAGTCTATTTTTTTTGCACCCGCACTTATATAGGCGCTGGTACGAATCGCAAAGTGTACAATGGAGAGAAAATCTAACCTTCCAATACGTGAGTTTTCATGAAAATTATGGCTTTGCATGAAAATAATGTGTACTTCTTGGTGTATTATAACCAACACAAGCGAATAACTGTGTGCTAGGCTAAGTGGTGTAGGGTATCTAATAATCGGCGTCAGCCTACCATAATGTTTTTACTCGGTGTACAAATTTTTTCTTTTCCATCTCGTAGAACTGATGCCTAAACTCGTTAACTCGTTAACCTCGTTCCACTTCTAGTACATCCGTTTAGTTATCGCAAATATCTCTCTATCTATTTTCTTAATCCAACTTGTTGTTCTTTCTCTTCTCAATATTTGCATAAAAAAGTCTGTATCCTTTCTTAATAGCACCCACGGTTATATAACGCTTGTGAATGGTGTTTATTGTTGTTTTTTTTAAGAACATCCGCAAAACCATATAATAACGGTATGATTGGCGAAAAAAAAGAAAAAAAAATATTTTTTCAAACCCTTGAACTTGACAAACAAGAGAATAAAACGGGAAACATGTCAATACAATTTATGCTTAAATAGTTGTCTAACGATATAAATTATGATTGAAAACAAAGGTCACGGAAGAGTACAATTGTTCTTCGACTTCCTGTTTTCCGACATCATTTGATATGAAATCAAAGAAAGGACTTCGTTTAGTGGAGGCGTTTGAAGACATTTATTGAAAAGAAAAACAGCAAACAAATAAACAAAAAGGCGAAAACGAGCGAAGAGAAAGGTTTTTGAATTCAAGCCATTGTGAGGCACTTGTTCGGCAAACACTGTGTTTTCACTTCTCAGAAATTAAAGTAAAAATCAAGCAGAATTGAATGTTGAACTTGCGAATCCAAAGCATTCATTAAAGAAAACTTATCTCTGATCGGAAATGAAGTGAAGCCTGCTTTAATTACCTGCTTAATGGGTATCGAAAGAAAAAGGCCTCTGAGTGGGACTTTAACTAAAGGTTAATGACAAAAACTTAGGCGAAAGATTAACTCTGATTGAACCCTATCCCAACCCTATTAACACATGCTTCATTCATTGTTCGATCATCGTTGAAACGACATAAGAACTATTTGAACTCATATGTCCTGTCGTTCTGTTCGTCGTATTACCATCGATGTCTTACGACGAGGTGTAAGGGAAAGTCAAAGATCTGGTATGTTTGCAGATGATGTAAAAATTTCCTACTCGTTTGACTCGGGGAATTAGTTATTGTTAATGTAATTAAGAGCAAAATTCCTATCCCGGCCTTGTTGGGTCACTGCCTACGGTTCTTAGGCCGTGTGTTCCTTTCAGATTCATAATCCATTTCGGGTCCTATGTGTAATGTTAAATGAGAATTACAACACTGGAGGTTTTTTAACCACATTCGAGAAGTGAGACTTAACCACACATTATTAGAAATTACAGTAGGGGGAGAAACTATGCTTTGTGGCGGTGCACAGGTATATCGAAAGTCTCACTTCCGCATGGTGTCTCCTGCACAATGGTCTTAAAACTATTGACTAAGAAGGGTTTAATGCTTGGCTATCTTTGTCTTGGCCAGAGTTTACACGTACAGACGCCTTAGGCGATGCACCGGTCTTTATAAAAGATATCTTCTTTTCTTACAGGCTAATACTATGGGGGAAATACAAATTAGGTGAAATAGAGCTAGTTAGGTTGTAGAACCCTGTGAAGTGGTAGTTGTATTCTATCTTGTGAAGGATAGCCTGCATTGGCTAATCCGCGATCTTGTGGCAGATCTAAGGGCAAGAGTGCTTACGATTGGATAAAGTAGTGTTCAAGGCTTCACAGTCTAACTTAAAGCACCACGGGGATCGGACTGCCCCCTCACACACATATGCTTAGGGGACTTCTTTATGTGTCTGATGGAAAGCTAAATGTGATAGCGTCGCGGATACTTTGATAAACACGGCGGTGAGTTCTGACTGCTAGGTACAGACATTCGGGGAGCATCGTGGCAGCTGCGACAACCCAAAAGCGGGCCAGTTAGACATCGAACATTTGTCAGTGTGTGTTTATTGGCCAAACTCTAAATGGATGTGGTACTCCAGGATTAGTGCGGCTACTAGCTGAAAGCGACGGTCTCACTCTTCACGGAGCGCAGGTTCACGCACCTCGTGAGCTTAAGCCACAAGGCAGGTGACCTCTTTAAGCCTTTCTCATATCGACTGCAGGAATTATATACTCAAAGCAAACAATTTTTGATCTATGCAAAGCCAACCTTTCGCGACATATTTCTAAAGTTTCTTAAGAAATGGGTATACAAAAAATTCAGGCTCATATCGATTGGAATTTTTTGATTCTGCTGCCTTCTTTTTCTTCTTCTTCTTCTGCTATTCAGCAAATCAACAATCGAAAATTCGCTGAGATGTGTAAAAAAATAAAAATAAGAATAATTTTGTTGTATTTTTCATGTTTTTTAATCTCTTGTCGATAATTATAGATAATGAATAATTAATAAATTATTTAAATATTAATAATAACAGACTCGTTGGACAAGCTATAAAATTTGGTTAAGAGCAAGAACCTGTAGTAGAGACATGTGTTACTAAAGGTAATTTTTTTCTTCTTTTTTTCGCTTATTAAAAATACTCTTGAAAACAATTTGAAAGCAATTCGTCATTGGCTTAATGTTAGTTCATTTGTTTGCACATCACCAGCAAGCTGTGGGTGAGTGCGGTAAACTTGTCATTGCATTTGTGACATATAGGTGGATACTTGAAAAGTCTCGTAAGTTCGCCATCAACTACGCATTGCAAACCGTGGAAGAAACTTCAAAATGATCGATAACTTAAAGTTTAAGCTCAAACTAACAATGAGAATACGAGAAAATTATCTTATTGTAACCTTCTAGTGCGTAGTTAATTATTTAAGTAATTAGGTTACCCAGCATGACATAAACGATTCATTATATACTGCAATTTTTAGTTTGTAGCTATGTGCGTTATAATAACAGTTTATTTTTAATGGTATTAATAGGATCAGTAAACCGATCAAAGTCATAATAATTCCTGTTCCTACATAGCAAGCTAAACGGGAATAAACAGTAGATAATTAGTGCGGCAGTGAGAGAGTCTCAAGGGCATAGAGTGCCGTGAAGACCGGTTCGGAACATTGAGGTCGAAAAAGTTCAAAAGGTAAGAAGAAGAAACCCAGCCCCCAATCAATTTAACCTTAAAAACTACCCCGATCACTTCCCATCTCCTAATCAGTGACGGTAACCGTATCAGGTTAAGTTTGTTTTTATATGGCGGAAGAGTTCTAATAGGATCCCATGGCAGGCCGCGTAAAGCATGGAGATGAAAGTTTCTCTGAAGAAAATCTATTCGATCAAGGTGACATTGTGGGAAGAAAACAATTAGACCTGCAATAGCCAAAGTCTCTGCGGGCACTCCTTATCAGACGCGGGAAGTTGAACTCTCTCAACACTAATATAAAATCACAAGGTTTGCTCGGTATAAATATAAATATCGGAAGAGGGCATCATACGCGAGACCGTTACAAAGATGGAGATATCATTAACTTTAACCGTTTGGCAGACTGGCTAGGAACACTGGTAACAAAGACAACTGTTCGGAAGTTTTTAACGTCAACTAACACACCATTACCGTTCTTGTGTACCCTGCCCTGTCCCTTCTGAAAACCTGAAAATTCGGACAAAAATTCTCAGCATCATTGACGCTCTACTTAAGCCAAGTTTCAGTGAGAACCGCAATGCCATAATCGCAGTCAATAGCATTAATTAGCAAGCTATTAAGTGTTGTTCGTATTATTAGTACGCTATTTCTGTTGCTATTACTATTAGTATTGCTATTGCGAATGCTATTAAAACTGCTATGGTTATTACTATGCTATGCTATACCTATTGCTCTTGCTCTTGCTGTACGTGCGACTATGAGTATTAGTATACTATCCGCTTGAGTGGCCGAATAGGCAAAGAGTCTTGACTGGCAATTCTCACTGATTGTGGGTGCAAATCTCAAGTGAGGTAAAGTTTTTAACGAAACCGATAGCGAAACCGATGCTGCTAGTGCTTTAAGACTTTTGTGTTAGAATTTATTCTCTGGTCAAATTCATAATAATAATAAAACTTTGCTGTTCCTATCACTAATCTGAGCATAAAGATCTATGAAAAAAATGAAGTCAATTTTAAATAAAAAAAAAAAAAAGTTCAACAATCGCCAATAAAATCCTTTTGCTTTCTTCACTAGACAATATTAGGATAAAGCTGTAGATAAACTTTGAAGGACAGCGCTAGGAATGCAATCGGATTAACCGAAGAAAACCGATTACAAGTTTAAGTACTATTGTAATGTCGTGGTGTTGTTGTTGTAGTAGTGTTGAGTAATTGCAGCTTCATTCGGAAAATCGACTTTTTAAGCGGCATAAACAATTCGTCCTAACATCAATCCTTTTAGATGTCATTCGCGATTATTTATGAGATCTTTTAAGAAAATGCGATAATAATAAATAATTAAACGAAATCCGTTTTTGCATCGTGTTAAGTAATTAATTGTCATAAAGTACTACCGAATAAATAAAAATTACAGTTTGTGAGTGCGTGTGTGTGTGTGTGCATTTGTCTGAATTTGTATTTCGTGACAGTTAAAAATGTATTATATTTTTTCTATCCAATAATTTTGGAACCTTCTCTTTAATAAATCATTCCCCCTAAGAGTGAAATAGCAATAGTTTCAAGGATTTCAAGTCTCATAAAATATCCGCTGTTCGATATACAAACAATTGACATCTTTGCACATCTTTGCCCCTCTGGAAAGCCAGTACACTCAGAGAAAAAAATATTGTATTTCTGAAAAATCGATTTTCAGTAAACCCAAGCAAAGCTCGTCAATTTCGTAAATTAAAGAAATTCTTGACTCAAGGTTAGCCTTCATCGCTTAGAATGATACTGTAAGCAACATTGTATGATATTCGATAGAATTGGAAGCTTAAGCGCTAGCGACAGCTAATCTAGCTGTCTCGTCTGTTCTTTTGCACGTCGATACACCCCACTTTACATTTACCCTAACAGAGTTCGTTATCTGCATTCGGCATAAAATATTAAATATTACATGTCCTTGGTGTATACTCTTCATTTAATTTTTTTGTCAAAGAACAATACCTGACCGCAAAAGAATTTGAGTACATTTGTAGCTAGCCCGTGTTCCCCATATGTTGCAATTGGTGCTGACTGTTTTTTTTTTTTTTTTAATATGACCAACACCCTCGGGGGATGACTTCCGTACATGTAAACGCGATGACGGTCAAAAAGGAGTGGAAAAAGTAAAAAAGAAAGGGCCAGGGAACGGTCGGAGCCTAATTGGTAGGACTCATGCCTTCACCGACTGAACACTCACCACAGCTGCAACCGAGTGTACCCTACCGCGACGAGCTCGAAATCCGCGAACACAGACTGGGTACTTTCGACCCAGTTATCTACGCAGCTGTTCATTTTCCGTCAGCAAACTAAAAAGCGAACACTTTTAAAGAAGCGTATAGCGGACGATCGATATCGACCGATTTAGGTCGGTAGATAGTGTCCGACTGTAAAATGCAAAGCTGTCTTCTTCTTATCGATATTTATCGAATCGCAAAAGAACAAACGCGAGAAGTGTTTGATGTAAAATTAGGTTGGATTTGGAGCTTGAAACTACGTCGAAAAGCATCCAAATCATGTATTCATTCTAAGCGGTAAAGGCCACCCTTGAGTCAAGGAGGACAACAACTTGAAGCTTTGCATGAAATTATGAAAAATTAACTTTTAGATGTAGGGTTCTTGAGAACTTACTTCTCTACTTGCCATCTTTACGCAGCATCTCCTTTTTCAATGAACGAGGTCTACCCGCAATCTGGTTGAAACGAGACGACGGAAAACAGTCACAAGAACCAAATGCACACCTCAAGCGATTACATTAGATTATGTGCTTTTTTTATGGCCAATCAGCACACTTTTCCTATGCGTATAACACGGGGAACCAGATTGGGAATCGCTCTAGCCGATGAGTTTTTAGCTACCTAAAGAATGTATTGCTACCAAGTTTCATATTTATATCTCTTATAGGATCTGAGAGTTCAAGATTTTTATCAATCGTGGGCGTATTTTCAAGCGAGTTACACCGAAGTTGTAATGATGCTACTAAGTTAGTTGTCGAGTAAATTCGATCAGTTAAACTATATACAGCTACTGATTATAGAGTCGCTGTAACGAGTAGGGAGTTTACAGCTGTCGACAAAGTACGCATTTCTCTTATAATCGAATGAAAAAATCTGTCGATTGCAAAATTACTATTCCAGTTTACTCGATATCGAGGATCATCATCACCGGCTCCAGGGGTCCGGAAAACCGCTTTGTAATCTCTGAATGGGCAAATATATGGTCAACTAGACGAACAAGAGGGGAAGGGAACTAGAAGCCTCGCATTGCACAATAACTTAATTTTAATTTATTCCTGCCATTCCGTCCAGGATAGGCAGGAGTAAGCAGAGCTTATATGAAATAACAAAACAAAATTCTTTGCTTCAACTGCTGTACCTTTGCTCACCATTGTTGCTGTTTCTTAAAGTCTTTCGATTTTTATTTCTTTTGTTTTTTATATAAAAAAAAGGTGCGAATATTTGATTAAACTCCGCAGGACACGTGTTACTAAAAGAAAGGAATATAAAGCCTTTTTTTTATTCGCTTATTTTTATTTAATTTTTTTTTTTTGTTTTCGAAAAGAAAAAGAAACTACGCAACGCTTTTCCGTAAAAAGGAAATCAAATTTTGGAAAATTATAGTTTAAGTTAAAGTAAAATAAAAAAAAAAGGTGGTGTATTTTACACAACACAATTTAAAAATAAATTTTTTTACAAAAAAAAAAAAAGCGTAGAAAACTAGATTAAAAAAATTCTTTTTTTTTTTTTTTTTTTTTTTTAGATGTAACGTAACCCTAATGTACGTGAATATAAAAAAACCGTTCATTTCATTCAAATTATGAGAAAAAAAAAAAGAAGCGTAACAATTGTAACAAAAAAGAAGCAAAAATTTTAAATTAAATTAAAAAAAAAAAAACCTACAACCAGTTAGAGAGTTTAATGGTGAAAAGGACTCGGCAGACGCGCTTGCTACTTTGCATGCAATAACTCGCTAGATAGCCAAAGATTGGAATAATGTTTCATTTAGTGATAAAGTGGAGAGAAAAAAAGAAAAAAAAAACTTAACTCATATGTGTATGAACTGTGGTAGCGGTACACACATTTTTTTTTCTCACGTTTTCACAAAGCTTTCAGGGTGACGTGTTTGGCATCACTACAACAACAACAACAACAACAACAACAGCAACGATAAAAAAAAAAAGAAAGAAAGATAACTTCTCATCTCATCAACACACAATACAACCAACATAAGATAGCAAATAGTCTTCAGTGGAGAAAGGGATTTTTCTGTAAAGAACTCAAGCGATTCTGCTGCGTAGCAGTAAAAGTAACGAAGGTCGGCTGCACAGCAGTAAAATCCGGTCTTTTTTGCCTCATTTCAATGCGAGAAATACCCTAAAGAAAGAAATTAATTTCTTACACACGCTCTGCTATGCAAATAAAATAAAAAACGAAATAACCTAATGATCACCGAAGCTTATAAGGGTGATCTTTAAGCGTAATCTTGCACTGTCTTAGTAGCAGAGACGGGAGAAAGGAAAAAATGCCCTATAATTTATGCACATCACGATTCAAAATTGTGTCCTAATACAGGATCCAAAGGGTTACAAGCAGATAATAAAAAGACAACAACAACAACAACAATGACAGCAAGAACAAAACAATATGAAGCCTGGGGTGTCCTTGTTCAAGGATCACGGCATCGCATTTGCATACATGATCGCAGCCGTGTTCGTTATTTCGTTTTTGGTTTTTTTTTTCCTCTCCTCGGCTGGGAAATGATAAAAAATGATTTTTTCCCTTTTTTCTTTTTTTTTTTCTACACAATTAACATGATTTGTTCATTTTTTATAAAAAAGGAAAAAAATTAATTGAAACAGTGCTGTATGTTAAAAAAGATCAACGGAAAATTTACAAAAAAAACTTTGTTTAAAAAAAATTTTTCCTTTTCACAGCCTAACTAACACTGATTTAAAAAAAAAAAATTCAAGCGTAGAATGCATAATTCCTTGCTCTGATCCTTGATAGGCAACGAACGTTCGGTAAATCTGGCCTTGAAAAACTTATAAGGGTCTTTCACAAAGCAAGAACCGAAACGAGCTTCGTTCTTGCATGATTAGTCCAAACTTCTGCATTGACGTAATACCATCCGTCCGTCTGCCCGTCTGTGCTTTGTTGCAAAGCATTTAAAAGTGTCGCGAAAGTAAAGCTCGCTTCATGTTTTCTTATTTGCTGGCTACAGATCGATCAACAAATTTTCATTCTATTTTCCACAACAATAACAACAACAACAACAACAACAACATAGGAAATCTCTTAGAAATCTTCCTCTGCTGCGTTTTGTTCAGTGAATTGATGCATTAAAACTTATTTTAGGATAACTGATGCGATGCAAGACTTGGTATTGATGCCTTCATTCGCAGGTAACTTTGGAACCACGGTTACTGTGCAGCTCCTTTTTATTCAAGCCATTCACTATTTATGATGAATTATCATCAATGTTAACTTGAGCTTTATGATCATCCGAGAAGATGAACATAAATTTGGACGAACGTTACTTTCTAAATTATCCTTAAAGCATCCGAACGCGCTGAAGATCTTCTTCCCTTTGATAACTGAATATATATTTGGCCTATTCTTAATTTTTTCGAGTGTCCCAAGAAAAATCATCGGTCGAAGGAGATCATGGGTAAAGTAGCCTGCGTAACATCAGCTCGTCCGTCATTTTTGCGAGGGCCGACGGACATGCCTAAATCGATTCAGAATTTGATGCTAATCAACAACATAAATACTTTGTGGATTCTCTGGAGTTTCCTTCTGGACGGTGCAAACGTTTTGACAAAATGAATATACCCCTCACGCTTCGGTGATGGGAGAAAATTGCCGAAAGAAATTGACAACACTAGCATCCCTACGATAATCTCACTCCACCTCTACGCCCAATCAATGCCGAGAAAATCAGGATGAAAACATTTGCAAGATCCCACTTTGAGCATACCGTTGCAATACATCAATGAGTCCTTCAGATTTCTACTTCTCCGATCTTCGATGGTGGACAAAAGCTTATGCTTCGTGGAATGGCAAAACCTTTTGGAGACTCATTTTTGTAGCACCTAACCTTACGGATATCTTGAAAGTAACGGCAATACCTGAACATCAAAAAAACATTTCATTTTATTCAAGCGACCAAACAAACAATCTAATCTGCATTAAAGAAAGAAAAAAAAACAAAATAGAGGAGCTAGTGTTCATCCTATTTTTTACTCCTGGAATTTATTTCCCTGGTCTAAATAAATTGTAATAACAATGGATGTATTTTGATCATGGTCCCACTTGAAAAAGGCTGATGATGATGATATACAAATCAAAAGAATTTTCCATTATTTTCTGCAAATCTTTTTCATCCCTCTGTTTAGCAGTGATCCAATTATCGACCCGTTTTAGCATTTTTTCAGCAATTCGAGGCAAGCCAAACCAAGCTGCCAGGTGGTAATCGGAAGGCACTATGTCTGGTGAGTGCGCTGCACGGGGCAGAGCTGCTCATTCGAACTGCAACAGTGTATCCTCGACAACTCTTGTGACGTGTGGCCAAGCGTTATCTTGCCAAAGGATGACTTTGCGTCTGTCAGCCGCTACTGCTGGTCTTTCTCGCAACAATACATCGTTCAAAATGTTCAATTGACATCGGTAGACATCTGCCGTAACAGTTTCATTCGGCACACCCACTTTTCACCGCCAGAGAACTCTTCTCTTTTCTTTTTTGCCTGACAAGCAATGAAAGCGCGATGTTGAAACGGTTCGAAAGGGGATTTTCAGTCAATTCGTATGGTAGCCAGTTACCCATTCTTCTGGATCTTTACCATCGCAGGTAAATCATGAGAAACATTGGATTCATCAAATGCTAAACTGTTCGGAAGTTCTTTAAGAGTTCGCGCTAGGTTTTTGTCAAATAACTTTTGCAGTTCATTTGTCTTCGAACTTTTTAGTCCTTCGGGCCTTCGGTTCTTTGTCATTGCCTTAATTGAAATCAAAACCGACAATTGATACAATATGATGAGGCAGGATTACCTTAAGCTGCTAAAAGTGTTTGATGGGCTTCGGCAGCAAGCGTTTCTTCAAGTCGAAAAACAAAAGTAATGAAGATCGAAAGTGCAATTTTCAGCGCTCTATGATGGGCGCCCGCGTACACTGAATAACCCTATGATACTAACTGGAAAATTGTTATTTTATGGAGCGGAAGGTCAAAGTCATGAAATGTAATTGTTGTGCACATTGATATTTCGCCAATAGATGTCACTGACCAAAATACGTGCAAGCACCTATTACGTTAACCCTTCTCCTTTTATTTAATTTGAAGAAAACGTGTAAATTTCAAATCCGTTAAATTAGTTATCTAATTGAGTACAGAAACTGAAATCGCTTTAGAAAATCCGCATTGATTGATAAAGTCAAAGTTGGGCGTATCTCTTCTCCTTCCCGATGGTGCAGGCTGTGTCTGCCCGGCTCCAGATTCTATCTTGGTTGAGACTAAGGCGCGGGATATATGCGTTTTTCTTATGCTTAGATAAAATTTCCCGTTTTCTGTCATCTACGATCGCCTTGGCGGTATCGGTCGATAAAATGTTAATATAACAAATCGTGGTGGGTGTGAGGAACGAAACTATCTTGCTTTTCCATACATCTTACAAACTCCATAACAAAGCTCATTGAAGACAAGTAAACACCTATACTAGTATCAAATGATTTCATTTTCCACTTTCTCAGCATTAATCCAGCAACGGCACAGCATGCGGAGATAATGCGCCAAGGAGGATTTCGCTGGGAGTGTAAACTCGTATCTATCTAACAAAATTTAATCATCGCAACTTTTTAGAGGAAATAACGGTACACTTTCTTCTTTTTTTAAGCTTCAGGCTAAAACGGTATTTTTTTTTTTTTGGCTTTCTTCAACTCTCCCTCTCTCCCTTTTTAAAAGGAATGGCTCTGCCCGCAGGGGAATTCATATTTTATTAATTACCATTTCTTTTATTTCTTCTTACTATCATTAATTATTGTGGCCTTAGGCTTACACTTCTAGATCTGTGCATATTGTCTTTATCCTTTAAGGATATTTCTACTTATGCTTCTCACTTGAATGCACAAACATTATGCAAATTATTTCCTCTCTACTCGCTGTTCGATCGATCATGTTTAGAATCATTAATGTTATAGTAAATTGATCACTTTCCTTTGCTTCTTTCAATGATGAGAGTGTGTGTGTGTGTGTGTGTTTGTGTCGCTTCTGACTCTCACTTACTACATTCACTTTTCTTTTCAGACCATCTTAGCATAATATTGTAATTTGTTTGGTTTTGTATTCTGTCTGTCTGTCTTTTGTGTTCTGTGTTTTGTTGTTTATCTATTTTTCATTTGCTTTAATCATTTTATGTTGTTGTTTTTTTTTTTCTTTGAATCTTTAAAATGATTTATTAAATCAAATATTTATCCATTCGTTTTCTTTTTTTTTTTTCTCTTTTCTTTAATTAATTAATTTGCATAATTTTTTCTTATTTTATATATGCTTTGTTTGTGTTAAGTCTCTTAATGACTTGACAAACGTTATGAACAGCTGCATAAATAATATTTAAAAAAATACTTATTTATTTTAATAATTTTAATCTAACCGTACTAACGTTCTTCTTCTAAACCGTACTAAGGATAAAGTTTAAACTAATTGTACGTAAGTCTATATAAAATATGTTAGGGGTCCGATCAGTTGTTGATACACCAAATTTACAAAGAATTTTGAAAGCATGCGTTCAGTGGTCTTGATGATGTCCTGCACAATGTCTTCTCATACTTTTGGACTATTTATACCGGATATCGCTGTAACGCCCATAAAGACTTGAGATAAACCCACCTTTTATTACGCCAATATAAGTTTGTTTGTCTGTCCGTCCATACGATGTCCACATATGTGTTTTTGGGCTCAACCTACAAGTTGCAATTTTCGAGTTATTTTTTGACGCACCCTTGTGTCTTGAGTCAAGGACGCACGCTATTGAAAATGATTCACATCGAATCACTTTTTCGACCACTCCTCATATACTCCCTTATTTTAATAAGTAAATGTTAAAAATATTCTAATTTTTAGAATTTCGCGACAAACATCGACATTTTAAATTGGTATGGAAACTTTAGATCGGATGGGGTAATTTTTTAAACCCCTTGCCATATGAACATACCTACACAGAAAATACAAATTTTCTATGATAAAAATGTGTCATTTTCAATTCTTCTTGACGAAAGTTAACCTTACTGAGTTTGGATCCCAACCAACATAAGGATTCTAATGAAAAATAATGCTCTACATATACCAAAAACATCCAACTCTTAATATTTTTGTCCTTAATAAATCAGCCATAAGCAATAAAGATAAGCAATTTGAATCACATAGATACTACATTTTGACCGCACCGTATATGAGGGCAAAGCACTCTACAGCGGAGAAGCTTTATTTGTGGATTGTTATGATGGAAGCAACTGGAAAATAATAAGAGTCAAGTAAATTAAGTTTTCTAAGCAAAAGAGATGGGTTTCCTTGATTCATTGATTATGTAGACGCATCATCTACATACAGTGCTATCGAATCAATTATTGTTGCTATTGTTTTATGACCTTTTCTATGAACATAAATTAGTACATGAATCATGTCTCAGATTTCTATCTTAATTTTGGGGCGCGTAATCCTTTTTAAGTTCATCTGTGTGACGAATTTGTTAGTAATTCTCAAGGATGTACCAGCAACAACAAGAATTATTTAAAGCAATCTTTAAGAAAAATTTTACATGTCCGCTCGTTTTTTCTGGGATGCGTCCGCTTGTGACGTTGTGTAACTATTGACTAATAAATGTTGCAAACCGCTCCCTTGTTTTACTTTGTCGACTAGTTGTCGTAATTACTAAAACAAAGTTGAATAAAAATAACCGACCAAGCACGTACCTAAATGTGGTTAAATATGTGTGATCTAATAATCACAACTCATTGCAAGCATTTCGTCTTTCATGATAAGCTAGCAAATGTCGGCAAATAATTCTTTGGTTTTCACTTTTCTATTTTCATTCTACATTTCATAAATTTGCTTTTACTTGCTTATTAAATTTATTTAAGTAAATATGGATTTAATTTAATATATCGTTTATATAAAAACTAAAAATTTAATATCAAAGAGATTTGCTTAAAACTTTCATAAAAAAAAATAATAAATAAATATTTTGCTTAAATACTTTTGTTTCCTTTGTTTTAAGAAGTTTGAAAATCTTATAATTATTTAATGTTTCTTTTTGCGACGATGATTTTTGTGCGATGAACTGCTTGAGGGTTCCGGAGTTTCTGGCAACATGACAGTACCACCAGCAATCTCGTCCTTTAACCCAGACTCTGCAATTTTTGTCTGAGCGTGCATATAAAACATAATATCGTGCAATTGCTCCTTAACTGAATTCAACTCTTCTTCCTTTGACTCCTTATACTCTTTATACTGCTGCTCAAGCAATTTATATTTCGTATGCCATGAATTTTGATTTGTTTGCAAAGCTCGAGAGATTTCCTGTTCTTCAGCTAATTGCTTTTGCAAGTCACGCAATCTGGATGGGAAAGAAACTTATTATTTAATAGAAATTTTCTTCTTAATGTTATAAAAGCTTTACTTGTTATTGTTTTGATGTAACTTCCTTTCCAATGTTTGCTTTTCTTTGGTTAATATCTGAACACGTTGTTCCAGCATAATAATTTTGTCATTAGCGGCTTCTGCTGAAAGTCTGAAATCTCGCCATTCCTGCTCTAGACGTTCAACACGTTCTTCATAATATTTTCTTTGGGTATCCAGCTGAGAAGTAAGCAAATAAGTGAATTCCAACTGCATAGAATCAATTTTCTCCTCGCCTTCGTCGTTTGCCGTTGAGGCTACCAGTTTACCATCCGTCTTATTTTGAAATAAACGATGAACAAAGTTATCACCAGCGTAGTCCCAAACACTAGAAGTACCCAACTGCATAGCAAATGTATGATTTGTGGCTCGATAATGAGCGGCAGCATGGCCACCCTGATAACGACCGCAACCCACATGACCGCAAATCAAACAAATCCACAAAGAATCTGTGCCTTCGCATTCCATGCAGACGGAATTCTCCATTAAATCCGGCGTCTGGACATGACGACATACTGGGCAAGTCGAATCACCCCATTTAATTAAACAATTAGCATGAAACGCGTGATTACAAAGAATGGTCAAAACACCATCTACACTTTCATCCATACGCTCCAAACAAACTAATTTGGAAAAACAGGAATTATTTAAAACGAAAAGCAAAAAAAGAATTTCTAATATTAACCAGGACAAGTAGGTAGTTCTGTGTGACCTGCAGGCGGGACCCCATCATCACCACGCTCGATCTCCGAAACCCAAACAGCATGACACAAAGAATCTGGTTCAAGGGTATTATAAGCTGCGCCATTGTAAGTCTGATAAAATTCCAAAGCTGCAGCATTAGCTCGAAATCTAGGAGCAATAAAGGGTAAAGCATTTAAAGAGTAAAGGAAATGTTTGCTGATCAATTCTTTTACTAACTCCAATAAAACCATAAATTGGTTTGGACTGCCATCCCGTACTATGCGTATGTGTTGAATCTCTGAATGACAAGGAGCCACAAAGTTTAACAAATCATGGCAACTTAAACTGGCTGGCACTGCTAACAAACATAACTGGTTGGAAGGAGCTTCCTTGATATCCTTGCGTTCACTGCAAAATTGAAAAGATATACAAATGAGAAAATAGCGGTATTAAGTAACGTTTCAATGCCACATAAGAGCGAGAGCAAAAGCAAAAAAGGTTGAGCAACGCAAAACGGTTAAATGATGATAGTATAAATTGATGATAATGGGCAACTGATAAATCAGAAAGAATTAGCCATAACCAATAGTGGATAATAATTTACAAAGATGACAGACATCTTGCTTTTAAGCGCAGCTTGTACATCCGCAAATGTCCTTTTTTTTGTTTTTTTGAGAAAATTCTTTTTAAAGCAGGTGAAGGTCATGTCACATTGCAAGACAGTCTTTTGAAAACATTCAAGAAATGATATCCCAGTAGCTTCCTATTTTTTGTTAGTCTTTTTAATGAACGGCGGAGTTTGACTTACTTTTTCTTATACAAATGTATAATGCCATTAGTCACTTCCACACTAGGATTACCGGAGAAAAAACCAATTTCTTTAGGTAGTTCCGAAGCACATTGACCCTCCTCCAAAGGGGTCGTTTCGCGCGAACTGCTCGAAGTAGGCAATTCACTTTGTTGTTGACGTTGTTCCTCCTCTGCAGATGCAGCACTCATTTCTTTCGTATCCCAATTCGTATTTTCGCACCACAATTTATTAGTGTAGGTTTCAATAACAATTTCGGTACTATTACGAAGTCCACGATCACGTTCACGCTCTTTTTGTACACGAGGAGCAGCGGCAGCGGCTCCGGTTTCTCCTGCAGGATCACTTGGTGAATCGATTTCGATTTTAATAACACACACGGAAATGTTATGTAGCATCACATTTGACTTTTGTTTAATTTACATAGTTTTCCAAAACGCTTCAATTTTTTTGTTTTCAATAAAACATAGCAGCATAAAAAATTCTAAACTTTTCCTTTGTTATCAAATAATCCAACAAAGCTGATTTTATCAAGTTGTTAGCTCGCTGAAAGAAGAAGAAGATGTTTAGGGTTTCCTACTTCAGCTGTTATCAGAACTATGTTAAAATGAGATTCACTTCTTTGCCAAAGGTAAAATTTACTTTCTTTTACAATTTTTCTGCAATTGAGAGTCTGTTATTCAATACAAAGAAATTTTAGTAGTCACCGAAAGAACACACAAACTTGCTATACCTCCTTTTGAATTTAATACAAAGAACGTATAAAAGTATAGTGTTCAGGTGACCGTCTTTCTCGCATAAAGTCAAGTGTGCGTGAGCACAATGACATTTCAAAGAGTAGTGTAGAAACCATTTGTACAGACTTTGCATATCATTTTAAAATAACTACAATTATTATATATTTACATGTTATTCTGGATGCTTAGTTTGCTTGTTATAAGCTTGACTTTGAGTTCAGATAAATTTTGCAGCGATCTCTTGTTCGAATTTGTTCTATCAGATGGTATAGTAATCATATCGTAAATTAATCACAAGCTTCATATTTTGCGACTGGCAATGCCGAAAAATTTTCAAACTACGAAAAAATTAAATTAAAATAAGAGTAAACACAACGAAAAAAATTATTTGCATTTATTAGAAGTAACAAGTAACAAATATTCTTTAAATAAATGAGGGATTTATACAGGACTTTGGAAATGTTACGAGCAGAAACGCCAATGGAATATTGCGAAGAGTTCGATGGCATTAAATCCATTTTAGAATATTGCAATAACTATGTGAAGCCTTTTAGTAAAGTGCATTTTAGAGGCGGCAATGTGGATTTCAAAAACGATTTGTCGAAACGCTTGCAAAACTACTTGATTGAATGTAACCTGGTTGATAAGGAAAATAAGAAGCCTTTGCCCTCTGCTGAACGCAAGCTACGTAAGATTGTAATGTTCTTTGTTTTAAACACTGATGCAACATACAAGTACAATCTTCGGGATGACATTAATGTGGTTCATGTGTTTGAAATTTGCCCTTTATTGCCGAAATTCCTGGTCGTTACCTTGATATGGGAATTGAATTTGGAATCGTTTTTCTATGAATTACTGTCATTTACTCCCTGTTGGTTTGCTTTTCAATATTTTGAACCTGCTACAGATTCCTTAAAGTATATTGATGATGTGTATGATGTATTGGCAAAGGTAGAGCAATTGTTGAAAGCCATTTTCATTAACCTTACGCGCACGGAAATCGAACAAATAAATCCTATTGACTTGAAGATTATGCACAAGAAATTGTATGATTATGCCACGAATTTATTGCGATTGTTTTACACTCCGGATGCTGAAAAGTTTCAAAAATTTACTAAAAAACAACTCCATAAATATTCAGGTTTCGCTTTGAAGCATTTGCTACAAATGATTATATTCGCTTTTGATGTTTATGAACAACCTGAGAAAATCAACCTTCACGAGCATTGGGAGATATATGATATAGGCAAAGATTTCACAAATAAAATAGCGAATTTATCGGAGACTTCCCAATCTGTAAGAGTAGAGCAATTAGGAGTGATCTTAGCATTAATGAATACCTTGCAAACCAATGTAATGATGATTACAATGAAGGACTTTATCTACTGGGTAGAGGTGGATTTGAGCGAAAAATTAACTCTGCAAGGTAAAGCCAGTCTCTCTCCCAGTCTCTCAGTATGTATTCTTTAATCCCTCCCAATACTACTATACTACTAGTATATATTCATTATATACTATATAAATTTTCATTTATTTATAGCGGCAGTTGGAGGTATGGCCTATGAAGTTATGGAACGTATTTTAAAAAATAAAGCTTTTTCTCACGATGTAAGTCAGCAATTAAAAACTATAGCAATACGTCCTAAGACTTTACAAGAAACTATCCATAATGCCACTATCGGTGAAATACTCCATGCCTTGGATGACTTGGACATGTCGCATCATATTAGAAAGGCCTGGCTCGATGAGCTGTTCAATCGTCCAATGGCCCTCATCAATGATGAATGTTTAGAAGCGATCAAAAGCAATATCAAAATAATAAGCGTAGAAAATTGTCAGCAATTGTTAGATTTCGTTAAATTGGACATTTCGCGCAATATCAGCGAACCGGACGATGAATACGATGATAAAGATTATGAAGACTTGGGAATACTTATAAATGCCGCCCTAGAAAATTTCAATACCTCACAGGTGTTAACAATAGTAAATTATCAAAATAAATTATTTGGCTTTAAATCATCGTTATTCATGCGACCCGATCTTGAGCAGAGGATTACCGAATTTCTAAATAAATACAATGCCGACTCCAACACTTTCGATTTTCATCATTTTCTGGCATTGACATTCGAGCATGCGGAAATGGTTTGGAAAAAACTTTTTGATAGCGCTTGTCATAACACTATAGCACACATTAAAAATTACTGTGTAACTGTTAAGCAATTGAGACCATTGTCCCATAGCTATTATATGCCACACTTGTTAGCGGCCCTTAACGATGTCGATTATTTGCAAAAAGAACAATTTCCACAACTTTTATGTGAATTATATTTTGAATTATACCATCCGGACGGAAAGACTCTATTCCTTAAGCAAATCATCAATAAATATATTAATATGTATTTGGATGGTCAACAGTTCGACAATCTACTACCTTTGGTGAAGACATTGAATTTGATAGGCGGCTATGGTGAAACGCAATCGTATAAACCGTTGACGTTCGGAGAGATGACAGCTCCCGTATTGTTAACAGCTGCTCAAATTATGGATAAATCACGCTGGGATTTGATAACATATACCGATATAAGAGACGAAATTGTACGAGAATGTGTACAGTTTATACAACAAACATCGAAGAAGTTTTTGCCGAATGCAACCGAAAAGGATCGTAAATGGATAACAAAAATTATAAAGGACTCTTACAAACCATTGACCCAGTATTACTTTCAAAAGTACGCATTAACTCCAGAGCAAATTCCGATAGAGTTCGACCGTTTTCTTATACGTCTCGATATCGAAGATAAATCTGAAGCTGAAATGTTTCTAATAATTAATTACGTACGTTGTACAATGAAAGAGACGGAATGGTTGGCTCGCAGCGAACGCTTATTACCTCATATCTCTAATGTTATGCTTATACTAAGCGGTGTAGTAGAGGAGACTAAAAATCCGAATGCTATTAACAACTATCGCCATTGTTTGATCAATTATGCAAATATTGTTCAGAAATTTTTGCTGCCGAAAATCGAAGACAATGCTAAACAGATCGAAAAATTGCAACTAAAAGTATTGAAAATTATTTCTGCAACACCCGAGCAAATCTACGAGGAAACTTTTATTAATTTTGAGCCCTTATTAATGGAGATAACGAAAAAGCTCGGTTGTCCTTTGGAAGAGAATTCTATAAAAATCATACGTAACTTTGTACAGCGTATGAAAGACTGTAACGCCAAGGACATATTTTTAAAGAAATTTGAAGCTTTAGCCATCGAAATGAAATAAACTGAAATAGAATAACTTATGTAAAAGTTAAAAAAACAAAAGAAAACGTTTTCTGTATTTTGCCATTTGTTTACAGGTCTCAAAAACACAGTCTAACCGTGATGAAGCTGCGCCTTTCCGATCGATTTCCCAATTAGTTTTCCACCTCTTTCGAGTTGAAATGAAAAACGAACCGAAGAACAAATTCGTTGTTAGAACTCTCAAGGAAAGTTTGCGAATGTAATTGGCCTGGTAACGCAGACTAGGTATTCCCCAGTGTGTTTATTTCATAATTGAAACGCTAGTTACCCGATCTCCGAAAGTTTAAATTGAAAAAAGTGAAGAGTTTTTCAATCCTCTATTGAGACTATTAGCCATCGGTGAGTTTTAGTTTTTTCTATCTCTCGGGTAGAAAACGAATTCTATGCTGGAATTACGAGGGAATTTTTCAGACTATTCAGAATGTATTGAAGAATGCCGTAATGAAAAGGGAAGAGTTGCTGACACATTTTAGATAGAAGCAGCAATATCTGATCAATATCAATAGCTTTTTTTCCTCGCATACACCATGTCTCCCATATTTCATCACTATCCACCGTTCGACAACATTTCTATACGAATTAAGTAAAAAATTTTGTTCGGTCGCCACCTAATCTTTTATGCCCATCAAGGTTATCCTATTTTTGTAGAATAACTGTGGAAATTTACATCGTGTATTTATGAGCAGCAAGTAATACAAAAGCATAGCAAAAGTGTTCACATTTTCTCTGACATAACCGTGTGAACGTTGTACACGTGTTCTTGGAAAGTTTGCGTCATTTTCAAATTCCTTACCAACTTTGTGGGCGACATCTCTATTTTTGCGGACGGGAGAATGATACTACACCACAGATACTACACATTTGGACGTCGGACAGACGGACAAATTTGAAGTTGCCCAATCTTGCTTCAGCGCTTTTGGAAAAAAATGAAATGATGACTGTAGTAGTATAGAGTGGGCGGGTTATTTCTTCTATTTTCTTCCATAGGTGCTACAGCATCGGTCCTACAATGTACGTTTAAATTTCTGTAGACTTCTCTGTTGCAGTTTATGATTAATGAGTGAAGAACTAATTTTTTATTTATCTTCTGAAAAACAGAGATGCTCTCGGCTTACGTAACACTGTAGACGTGTCCTTCTACCGATTTGGCCCAGTGTCAATACCCACTTCCGTAGATGTTCCAGTATTAGTAAATCAATAAGAGTCCTCTACATATTATAGAGAGGAGAGTTCCTCCCTGAGCGTATCGAAGGTGTAAATTCATTTTATCATTTATCTGCAAGAACTACAAGAAGAAGGTTCAGGACACAGTTCCATTCCAGGACAAGTGCGTAAGCTACGTTTATTCCTGATCAGGATCAAATTCGGTATTCATTTAGAAACGTTTGTCTCTCCACTTGTCTGTGTATGTCCCAAGTGTACAATCTATGGTTGACAAACATTCTCCCGGTTGCAGTCAAAGAACACTGTCCATATATTGAGAACTCTCTATTTTCAATACCAACAAGAAAAAATAAAAACAAATAAAAACACTAGAGTGGGTCAAGGTCCACCATTAAATATCCACATTCCACTTCATTTAATACAATTATCTAAATAACAACTTTTCGAAATAAGGCTAGGGATTTAGGGATTGGTCGGAAAAGTGATCCGAGCGGTCCATCAATTGCCCCAACTTTAGCACATAACTAATGTAACTCCACTTTCTCACTGGAAATCCTGGCTTCATCGTGACCTCCTCATGGGAGTCATTTGTGCCATAGGTTAATTATTTTAGACATTAACGATCTTTCTTCGTGAGTCCGTGTTTCTTATCAGCTTTGAATGACAGGTGGTCCATGAACAGTGGGTCATGTAATTTAAGCAAATGCAAGAAAATGGGTGCCTACACTGCCTACATGTTATTCTATCAAGAATTATGTGCTGGAGAATGTGTCTTCGTTTAAAGACATGGATGTGCTCTTTGATTCCAGACTAAATTTTAGCCTTCACATTGAGCTTTCCGTTAACAAGGCTAAGTCGATTTTGAGAATATTCTGTCGTTGTGTGAGTACCTTTTTATCAATGTCACATCGATCGAATAATGTCTGCTCAGAGATATTTTCATCCCCATGCTTTACGCGCTCTGCTATGGGATTCCGCCAGAATTTTTCCGCCATATGCAAACAGACGGTGGCCCATCAGTGGTCAAAAGAAGGGAAGGTAGACGTTCTCAACACATAAGGGCTTGCTTTTCATGAAAATCCCTACATACGTTAGGGTCTGAAAAATAGACCTATGTGCTCCAATCACAATGGCGTTAATTTTTTTACTAAATTGCTACTATGGGCTCATTTTCTTCATAAAATATTAAAAAGTAAACCTGTTTCATGAGAAATCTTATATGGAGTTGGGTCCAAGAAATAGGCCCATTTGGTTCATACTTGGTTTACTTTATGTTTACATTAAATTATTATCATGAGCAAATTTTCATCGTAAAACGTTAACAGTTAGGCCTTCCTTTGGCATTCAAAAATAGATCTACGTGGTCCATATTGTTTAAGATCGAATTCTTTATCAGTCTACTATTGTCAATCAAAGTTCACCGTGAAAAATTGAAAACTCGATTTTTTTACCACATAACGATTCAGTTTTCGTAGAAAATGTAAGGATCTGAGAGGGAAAAATTGCCCCATTTGAACTAAATTTTTCATACCTTCGACATGGAACGTCGAAGTAGCATTACATAGCGAGTTTTGTCCAAAAATTTTGAATTTAAAAGGCTTTTCATAACATGGCATTGCATTACATGGCAAGTGGTCGAAAAAGTGGACCGATCCGAACCATTTCCAATAGTTTTTGTTCGTAAGTCAGGTGCTGCAAAATATCTAAAAAATTTGCGACCTGTAGGCTGAACACAAATGTACATTGATAGACATCAGACGGACAGAGGGACAAAAAAGCTTGGAAAGTAATTTTGAATCGATCGAAATAATAAAAACTCTCACAATTCGCTTCAATTATCGGCCATTCTGCGAATTCTGCATGATATTCATTTGCGTAAATATTTCGAAAGACATGAAGGAGGATATCAGAGCAACTATCCCGGTTTGACTTCTTGGTTGTGTCAATTAGTTTAGGTTGTCATACATTTTGTTGGGTTTTCTTTTTTTTTTTTATTAAGCTGCATATGACAGCTGTAATCAGTTTTTGAGTTTTCTTGAAAGATTTTTCGAGAGATTTTCTTAACTCTTTGAATGGAAGATTTCGTGCTTTTGTCTGGCTCCAAAAAGAAGTGTGCATGTACGCGTAAAGAGATAATGCAGCGAAATAGCAACGAGTAGAATACATTGAGAGACGACGAATAAGAATATTTTCGTTATTTCTTTTTTTTTCTCTCTTTTCATTTCATATTATCCTCCTCACTTAGTCCATGCGATGAGCACGTTCCTCTTTCTACATGTTATAAGGGCACAAAGAGAAAAAATTATGAGAAACGTGTGGCTCGCCTAGAAAAAGAATGGGATAATTTTAAGCTCTCAGCCGAGGTGACTACATCGAAATTTATCGCTATGGAAAGACGTGTAAAAGATTTAATCAAAGAGAAACAAATATTGGAGCAAAAATTACAGGATATAAATGACAAGTAGGAAGATGGACATCGATGAAAAGAGAGTTCTCGAATATTTACTTTTCATGCATTTTAATTGAAATTTTCGCAGGATGCGACATGTCCAGGTCATGAATACTGAAGAGGAATGGCAAGAAATGGATGAAAGGTGGAGGAGATCGAAAAAATTGCTTTTAATAATAAATTTATTTTTTATTTTGATTTTATCTTCAATACTATATATTATACTATATATTATAGTTATGAAGAGTGTGTCAGTCCTTTTTCGCAAGATTCGGAGGGTTCTTTTGTTCTTTCACCTAACACTATCAAGGTTAGATGTCAACCGAGGTAAGATGAGTATAAGACATCCATCGATCGCTTGCTTACAAGCTTTAAGTTTCGTCTCTACAATCAGTCGATGCGATTTACTTGATCAGTTTTCGTCGAGAAGC
Source organism: Glossina pallidipes (assembly GCA_000688715.1). Taxonomy (NCBI): domain Eukaryota; kingdom Metazoa; phylum Arthropoda; class Insecta; order Diptera; family Glossinidae; genus Glossina; species Glossina pallidipes. The sequence goes on from KK499954.1 coordinate 129,910, forward strand.
TCTCCGATAAATATCGAATGCTACACGAACGAAGTATGTTACGAGTGCTTAATAAGAAAATTGCATAATTGGCAGGCCTTGACGGATGATGAGTACAAGAATTAATTATTAAATGAAAAGTTGAAATTTCCCTTTAATTACTCTATCTCTCTCTCGCTCTCTCTCTCTTTCGGTCTTCAAAGCATTTTCTGCGAGGAACGGCCCCGTCGCCACGTAGATGGAAACAATGGGAAAGCGAAAAGGCGTAAAAGGGACGACGGCGAGTAGGGACATTAAATATATAAATGAAAAGAAAAAATTTTCCTTTACTTATAGTGCACTCTCTTTTAATTAGCCCGCAAACGGCGGATGTTGAAGAGCATCTTTTGCTTTGTTTAAATTGCAGAAAACCGCGAGCCAAAGGCGGAAAATTGCAACACAAGGCTGGCGAGTAAGATATTGGCAATTAAGCAAAAAATAAATAAATAAACTTTTTTTTCGATTTCATTATATAAACAAAGCGCTTCCGACTGTCCATTCGAAAGCCATACAAGCAACGAACGACGATCATTCGAAAGGCAATTGCAACCCCAAACTGATGAGTACGATATTATTAATGAAATGATAAGGAATGTTTTCTTTTATTATGTCTTTACGGGTGTTCGTTCGTCAGGGAACGATGGGCTAAAAGCGCCAGAAACCAACGCAGATTGTCATGGGATTTGCGAGACACAGAAGATAACGAGTGAGCCAATATATAAAGAGGATAAATCGGATCATTTTATTTTATTTTACATTTTTCGTTTCGTTTCTTTTCTGTTTTGTACAACAGGAAGGTTTCTGCTTATTCTGTAAAAATTGAGACATGCGGTTGCGAAATATTAAGCGAGGAATCGCAAAATATCTATAACGAGTTGGAAAAGTATTGTTTCCTTTTAAATTAATTTTGATTTTGTTTTCTTTTACTTTCTTTTTTTTGTTTTCATTTATTATGAAAAGGAAGGAGTGCGTCTCCCCTTCGGCTGATGAAATATATGATCGCGAAGAATTGAATTGTCTGTCGCAGCGAAGAAATAGCGACGAGTATGCAATTTTTCAATGAAAAAGAAAATTTTCTGTTAATCATTTCTCATTATAAAGAAAAGCGGAATCGCAAAAAAACTTAGTAAAGAAAGACGATTCAACAATGGAATGGGAATCGCGTCAAAACGGCAACGATAACGATAGCGAGTAGGACATTGACATTGTAAAATGAGAAAGAAATTGTTTTTTTTTTTCATAAATTTTTTTCTCACCTAATGTGTAAAGGGGAGCTTGCGGGTATGCTCGAAAAGACGAGGCGTGCGATTGCGAGTTAGCGAAAGCTTGTGTGTCTCAATCGCAACAAATTTATAACGAGTAGGAAGTTGGTTGAAGAAAATTTTTTTCTTAAATAATTTTTCTTTTTTTTCTATTTTCATTTCGCATACAAAGGAATCTCTGCGTGGAGCATTTAAAAGATGACGAATGTGATGGCGAAATATTGAAAGGGGAATCGCAACAAGCATATAATGAGTAGGATCTTATTTAATTAAGTAAAAAGAGACATTTTCTTTACAATAATCGGTCCTTTTGTTGTTCATTCAATGTGCGAAGAAGTCGCTGCGTGTCTCCTGTGGCATATGCGGGACTTGATTGCGAAATATTGCATCGGGAATTACAACAAACAGATGACGAGTGAGTATGGAATTTTTTCTTAAACATTATTTTCTCATTCTACTTTCCATTGATTAGGAAGCACGGCGTATATCCTGTGAAAAGCCAAATAAGTTCAAACAAACGAAAAATAGATGAGCGAGAAGTGGAATGGGAATTGCGGCAAGCACATAAAGAGTAAGTATGTATTGATAAAGTGAAAAAGAGAAAATTTTCTTTTTCTTTTCATTTCATCTACAAAGAGAGACTTCTGCTTGTCTTGTGACTACTAAACCGTGTGAATATGAAGCAAAAACTCATAAACGAGGATCGGAATGGGAGATGCGGCAAGCGGATAATAACAACGAGTAGGGATATCGATTAAACACAGAAAAAAAGTTATTTTCCCTTTATTTATCATTTTTGTGTTTTATTACTTCAATTTATAAAGAGAGATTTGCGATTGTCCGAAGAAAGAGCGACGCACATTGAAATGGTGCGTTCCACTAACTGATAGCGAGTAAGATATCGATCGTATGTACGGAGAAATTTCTTTATAATAATTTTACTTCTCTTTCTTTAATCGAAGAGATGTTTGTGCCTCTCCTAAAGTGTCTAATCCATGCGAGCGACGTCTAGAGAAAGAAGATCAACGAGCATTGGAGTCGAAAACTTCACAATTTGATAGCGAGTAGAAAACTGTTTAAATGATAAGAAAAATTTTCTTTAAATAATTTTCTATCTCTTTCATTTTCCAATAAAGAGACCCTTGTGCTTCTCCCATAATACGCAATGCATATGATCGTGAAGGGAAGAAGGATCAAGGAGCCTTTGCTTGTGTGTCTTCCATAATGCGTGACCATAAAGAAAAGAAAGGAAAACGAGTCTTGGATAGCAAGTAGCACTTGGCTTAACTGAAAACAAAAATCATTTTTTAATAAATTGATTTTCCCTTTATTCAATCTACAAAGAAAACCTTGGCCTACGAAAGCTAAGACATGCGAATGCGAAACAAAGAAAGATCAGCGTACATTGAAATGGTGCGTTCCATTAACTGATAACGAGTAGGTCATCGATTCAATGAACGGAAAAATTTATTTTTATAATAATTTTTTTGGTATTTGTATCACTTTGCTTAGTGAAAAGGATCTTGGTGATCTATGTGAACGTGAAGAAGAAGGCGGTAACCTTTCACAATTTAATGGCGAGTAAGGCATCGTTTACGTAATAATAAAATAATATGCTTGTATTGAATTCCCTTTATGTCTTCACTGTTATGTCTTCTTTTGTTAAGGACAATTTGTCCTTACCTCAAGAAAAGTAAACCAATTCAATGCGAGGCAGAGACAGATCAACGATCATTGAAATGCACTATACCTCAAATTGATAGCGAGTAGAGTATCGATTAACTAAATGAGAAAATTTGATTTTAAATAATTTTCCATTATATCTCCGTCCAATCAAAGTGAACTTTGTGTACATCCTGCAAAACCCGCTAATCAATCCGAATGTAAAGGGAAAGACGATCAACGAGGGCGGCAATCGAAACTTTCGCAATCGGATAGCGAGTAAGATATCATTTTAATAAGAAGTAAGAACGTTTTTTTTTTAATTTTATTTTTTCTTTATTCAGTCTACAAAAGATGACTCGTGTTGCTTACGCTTTCAAGGACAAGCCGTTTGGATATCAAGCAAAGAAAGATCAACGATCATTAAAATGGTGCAATCCTTTAATCGCTAACGAGTACGATATGATTTAAGTGGTTAGGAAAATTGCCTTGTAATAATTCTTCTTTTGCAAAGGAAGCCACCTTGTGTTTATTCTGCGAAAACTGAGCCATGTGAATATCGAGCAAAGAAAGGTCAGGAAGGATCTGAATGGGCATTGCGGCAAAAAGAGAATGATAAAAAGTAGGGTTGTTTATTGATTAGATTAATAGGAAAATTGGCTTTTAATTATTTCACCTTCTCCTCATTGAATGTACAAAGAAAGACTTGTTCTTACTCTGTAAAGTGGGGCAATGAAGAAAAAAAAAAAAATCAACGACCAACATTTGAGCGGAGCTGAGGTCAAACTGACAAAGAGCAAGAGAGGGATTGAAAAACTATTATGATCTGTCCGTTCGTCCGTCCGTCCGTCTGTCTTTCTTGTTTTTTCATGCTCAATCTACGGGCCCCAAATTTTTGAAAGATCTTAATGAAGCTTCGCATAGGACGGTTTCGAAAATGGTTCGGATCAGAACACTTTTTCGATCGCTTCCTCTTGTAAGGCTTTAGTTTGAAAGTTCATTATTTTTTCTTCATTCTTCCGCGCAAGGCAAGATCACAAAAGACAGCGCTTCTCATCATTTTCCTTTCATGTCATTCAATCTATGAAGGAGCACTTCGGCGTTTTGTAAAAAACGTTATCGCTATGAATACGTAGCGAAGGAAGACGAAGGCAAATTGGAATGGAAACTTCCCTCGGCATGTAGCGAGTAGGGTGATATCCTTAAAAAAAAGGGCAATTTTTTTTTTATATAATTTTTTTATTTTTCTTCATTTATTCAACACAAAGAAAGTCCGTTAGTTATTCTGCAAAGCGAGAATGCGAAGCAAGGAAAAATCAACGAACGTTAGAATCGGATTGCCCGCGAACTGAAACTGGTGCTTATTCTGCAAAACGTTATATATGTGAATACGAAACAAAAGAAGATGAACAATTAACATTTGAGCGGGACAGCGGTCAAACTGATAAAGAGTAAGAGAGTGATTGAAAAAACTACTTTTAATATAATTATTCTTTTTATACCCTACACCACTTGCGGTATAAGATTATGTTAAGTTTTTGTGGATGCATGCAACAGATATAAGGACTTGAGATATACCGATCGATTAAGAATCACTTTGTGAAACGATTTGAGTCTGTCCGTTCGTTATTTTGAATTATTTTTTAAAGATTTTTGATGAAATTTTCCACGGTGACATGGCGAAAATGGTTGGGCGCGAATGATTTTTGCGAACACCTATTTCGAAAGGTCTTGTAAAATAACTGGTGCGGGGGTGGTTTTGGGACATGGTCGACTTAGTGTTTTTGCTTATTTTTTCTTCATTCAGTCTCCCAAAAGTGAATCTTACTTCTACCGTAAAGAGCAAACCAAGCGAATACGAATGGAAGAATTATTTATTGTCATGGGATCGGAGCGTTAAGTGTATTTTAAAGCAAGATTTAAGAAAATGAAGAAACAAAAACACACACTTTCCTTCTCATCATTTTCATTTCTTTTCATTCGATCTATGGAGGAGTACTCCGGCTTTCTCTAAAGAATGTTGTCTCTGTGAATATGCAGCAAAGGAAGACGAAGGCAAATCGGAATGGAAACTTCCCTCGATATGTAGCGAGTAAAATGATGTCCTTTAAAAGAAAAGGCGAATTTTTATTGTTTTTTATTTATTCTCCACAAAGAAATTCCAGTATTTATTCTACAAAGCTTGAACTCGAAGCAAAGAAAAATCAACGAACATTGGAATCGGACCGTCCGCGAGCTGATAATGAGTAGATTTAAAAAAAAAAAAAACGGAATTTTTTATAATTTTTTTCTTGCTTTGTAATCCTTAAAGGAAGACTTGTGCATACGGAGAAGAGAAAGATCAACAAGCAGTCGAATGGGATATTCCACGAGCTGATGACGAGTAGGGAAATCGATTTGAGAACAAAAAGAATATTTTTTATTTTATTTTCTTCTTCGTTTGGATGATTTTAATTATTCTCTTTATTCTTTGTAGAAAGGAAGTTTGTATTTATCCTTTGAAAACTGACGCATGTGAATACGAAAAAAAGAAAGATCAATCCAGCGCATTGGAATCGGAATTGCGGTAAGCAGATAAAGATAATGAATGGAATGGTGAAGTGGATTAAACGTGAACACGCGGTTTTTAAATTTATTTCATCCTATAAAGGAAACATAGTAGTGTTTGTTCTTCGAAAGCTAGCACGTCAAGTGAATGCGGAACAAAGCCAGATCAATTGCCAATGGAAGGGGAATTACGAGAACGGCAGCCAGCAGTTAATGATAATGAGTAGGTTTTATTGATTAAATGCAAAAAGTAATCTTCTCTTTTAAGAATCTCCCTCTCCTTTCATTCATTTTGCAAAGGCAATCTTGCGCAAATACTTTAGGACCTAAATCGAGTGAATGCGGAGCAAGAGAAGAAGATCATTCAACTTTTCAATGCAAATTGCGAGATAAAGATAATAAGTAACGAAGTGTAAAACGTAAGATTAATAACATTGTTAACTTATCCCTCTTATATTCAGTCGTGATTTGTTCAATACATTGAAAAAAGAATATGAAGAACGTTTCGCTTATTTGGAGGGGGAGTTACGAAATTATCATGCCTCAGTCCTAACCGGTAATGATAAGATTAGCACAATGGATCAAAGAATGCAGACCGTGATAAGGGAGAAACAAATGTTGGAACAAAAATTAAAGCAATCACATAGCGGGTATGAAATCATTTAATGAAACGAAAATGAAAAATTATTTACACCATTTCACCATCATTTCAGTCAGGAACAATTGGATGTACTTAGGAAACATTATGAAGATCGTATCACTCGTTTAGAGCAAGATTTACATAACTATCAACTATCAGCGAACACTCACAATAGCAAAATCGCGGAATTGGAAAAACGTATGCAGAGTTTAGTGAAAGAGAAGCAACTTTTAGAAGAGGAAGTGAAACAAAAAGCATTTGAGTAAGCGCATCGATAAAGTACAAAGAACGAAAGTTTTCATTGTAATGATTTTTGATTTCATCATTCATTGTATTCATAGTATGGAGAAAACTGTACTCGACGATAATAAACTCGCTCTGAGACATGCCGATGATAGAGATCGAATTTGTGAATTGGAGAAAAGCATGCAGGCTTTGTTGAAGGAAAAGGAGTTTTTAGAAGACGAATTAAAACAGAAGGGATGCAAGTAGGCTTTAAATTGTTTCAAATTGAAAGAATGAATGTTTCTTTTCTTTTAATAACTTGACGTCACCTTCACTTAGTGCGGCCAACAATGATCGGCTTAAAGATGAATTACATGATTGTAAACGTATAGTAAGAAGCGGCGATGATGAAATCACTAAATTGGAAGAAAGAATGCAGAAATTAAAGCAAGAAAAAGAACTTTTGGAACTGGCCTTTAAAAAAAAAGAAGACCAGTAAAAAACGAACGACATTGAAAATTGAGAAAAAGAAAAAAAAAAAAACTTTTAACTACTCTTTCAGATTGCGCGCCTTGCAAGAAAAAGAAAAATGCAACGATAACGAACATACGCGAAAGGAATTTGACGTTTGCAAACTTAGAGCTGAAGCCGCTATTGCAAAAGCCGCCGCATTGAATGAACGCAAAAAGACTTTGGGACAAGAGAAGGAATTTGTGGAATCGAAATTGCGTATAAACTTTCTAGAGTACGATTATTCTATAAAATGTCACACACTTTTGTTTTAATCATTTTCACATAGCTTATGCGATTTCCTAAAGGAGATTGAATCAGTGCAGGAGGTGAGATGTAAAGAATGCGGGCGAGTAAAGAATTTATATATTTGTTTGAGTTGCGGTCATTTTGGTTGCTGCCGCGAGACCGGCGCCCACGCCTTAGCCCATTATCGAGCCACAAAGCATAATCTGGCGAAAAAGTTGGGCTCCGCCCTTGTTTACAATTATGAATGTCAAAAGTTCGTCAAGTTCCTTAGCAGTTGTACGAGAATCGAACATATACGTCCGTTGCATAGCTGCTGACTTTTCTAAAAATATGGGCGAACACGCATGCACACACTTACAACTCTTATTTCGGATTAAATTTTTAGAAAACTCCATTTTGGGGTAAAGAAGACAAATTCTTTAAAAATTCTCTTTTTTTTTTCACCGAACGCGGACTTGGAATTAATTTTGCTTATAAGACGTGCTTACATAAATCGTACTCAAATCTGAAAAAAAAAATTGTTGAAAATATACATAAAATTAAAAAAAAAAGGAATAGAAGAAAATTAAACTATATTTTGGATCGTCTTTTCAAAACGACAAAATCTAAAAAGAAAAGAAAGTAGCACAAAATGACTTTTCTTGTTACTACTCTTATTTTTTGGAAAGCGAACGGTTCCAATCGATTAATTGTTATTGGCAGCGTTTGGCATTAGATGTTTCATTAGACCTTAGCAACGAATAATAGACCACATCCTACTGGTCTTGCCAAAGGAATTCAGTCTCGCAGTGTCTCGGGTATGGATAGTACGATTGGAACTACCCATAATACGATACCAGAAAGACTTTCTTTTGTAGGCAGGCAAATAACGCTGTGCGCGAATGTTCTTTATTTGAGGGAAAACTTCACATTTTCGTTACGTATCTTTGCTTGGTGTTACAACTTTAGGCATTTATGTGCTCTACGGATATTAGCAGAGTTGCTTTTCTTTCTTTTATCTTGTAATTAGAAATCCTCTTACTAGGCCTTTGTTTATCATCCTACGAAATACACATCATGGATGTTTCTTCCACGCATATTATAAACAAAATTAGTTTATTTACAATTCATTTAAAGGAGATTACTTTGGGCACATATCCGCCTTCGCTGATGATGAAAATCAAAAAAAACCTGATAAGTTAGAGCATACGTTTGACCTTGACGATGATCACAATGAGAAGAGTAAGACAAACGGGGATCGGATTTTGTAAGTTATGTTAATCACTTACCCCTCCGTTGACGAACGAACGTTTGGGCGTTGTAGACGCACGCTTTGAAAAGTGTAGATCACTTCCAAGTTCTTCTACACTTTACTATAGATACTACACAGCTGGACAGAGGGACAGATAAACAGACTAACATGCTTAGATGCATTCCGAATTTGAAGCTAGCCAATCTTACTTCAGCGCTTTATAAAGGTATTGGGCGAGCTATTTCTTCCATTTTCTTCCTTAGTATATATACTCTATCGGATCTCTGATGCTTGCTCGTGGGTTTTAACAAAAGGAAATATATCCCCCGTCCCTCGGGTAATGGGTATAAAAAAAGCAAAAGCTGTCGATAAACGCAATATTATTTTTTATTGATTTTTTTTATTTTGTTTATTCTTCTTTAAATGTTAAGAGAATAACACACAAGTTAACCACCACTTTAAGTACGCTTAGAGAACACGGCCATACAACAGCAGAGTGGCGCAGTGGAAGCGTGCTGGGCCCATAACCCAGAGGTCCGAGGATCGAAACCTTGTTCTGCTATGCGTTCAGCATCTTTTTTTTTTCTTTTTTATTTATTTCATTTTATATAATGCTGTTAGCAGAGTTACAGGGTCTTAATTGTATTTGTTCGTCTGCCCATCTGACCTGCTACAAGTACAAAGCGAAAGTTAACTTTTCGCCGTAAGCTTTTGCTTCAGTTATTCAATTTAATTAAACAACTAAGACCATTATAGTCGGACAAGGTCGGTCATTAAATAGTTACTATAGAACACAAAAATTATATCTTGTTTCTTTATAAAGGCATGTTTTTCACTTGCGTATTTATGGAAAAGCGGGCCCAAAACGCAATCTAATGCACGACAACTTTAATCCTTTAATCACACCGTCAGACCGCCAGACGGAATACAGACTTAGATCAATTCAGATTATGATTCTGAATGGGCCGGGGTAATAGGAGATGGGGTTACATGCGTCCGCACTACTTTAATATACCCTGTACCATAAATGGTGTAAGGTACAAAAATGGCCGTTGTCTGCCACTAATAGTTAACATATGAAAAATTAATTTGAATCTACGCTTACCTTACAAATATTATTCAATTGCACACAAGGTATTAAATATTAAGGCTTTGTAGTCTTTTCTTGTATTAGTGGTACTTTTAGCGCACGCTATATAAATATCGCATGCAATTTTATTCCGAGTTAAAATTCCCTCAAATCTATTCTGTTCAAGCAATCGCTCCAACGCAACTCTGTCTTTAATTCTGTTTCTTTCGTTGAATTGAAGTTATTCTGTATAGCCACGTATGTGATGCCAAGTTTTGTTTGCCAAGTTAAAAATACCAATTCTTTATGAATTCGACGCCAACTTTGCCGAATTATTTATCTGGATAGAATCTGTAGAGAGTGTCACAAAACACCACTACTTATAATTGTGTTTTTATGGCAAGTTATTCTTTTTTAGAAGAACATAATTGTACCCTACACCACTTGTGGTGTATATAAGTTAATACGGACTTATGGAAGACGCAGAAGGGCTTAAGAGGCAGATCCATCGTTTATTATTCCTCATTTTCTAAATCGATTTAAGCCTGTCTGTCCATCTGGCCGTGTAAATTTGTGTTCAAGCTACATGTCGCAATTTTTGAGATAATTTGATGAAATTTGGTACACCGACGAGACCTGAGAGCGAATGCTATTGAACATGGGTCAGATCGGTCCACATTTTCGAACACTTCCCATATAACGCTCTATTCCGAAAAGTTATTATATGGAAAAAAAATGCAATGTTCAAAATTTATCGGCAAAAGTGGCTAAGCAGTAGTATTTCGGCATTGTAAAGTAGTATGAAAATTTTGGAGCGGTTGGGGCAATTTGAGAACCGTCTCACCTATCACAAAAACTGAAGTTCGTACGAAAAAAAGCAATGCTTTATGGCGAAAATTATATCATTATAGGAATTTCACATAAAAAAATGAACTGTACCAAATTTGAACCATCTCGGCCTATATTTTGGATCCTACCCTAATAAGGATTTTCACGAAAATTGATTCTTTCTAGAGCAGAAAAGTCTAAGTGTTTAATATGTGTGATGAAAATTGACTCATAGTAAAAAATTGAACCATACTCTATTTTTGGGGGCAGTCCTATGTAAGGATTAAACTTGTACTACATTAGGCTGCGATTTGGCCCCGTTTCCCCATAAATACGCACTTGAAAATTATGTCTGTATATACAAACAAGATATAATTTTTGTGTTCCATAATAAAAGTAAGAATTGTATTCGACAATATGGCGTAGGGTATTTAATGGACGATCTTGCCCGACTATAACGTTCTTAATTGTTTTAAAATATAAATAAACGCCATCGCAATTATTATGTATATACATTTAAATACACTCACATCCAATTACGTATACGCCCAACTTCTATTTTACACGATCTTTTTTTACCTGTTTTGAAATAATACGGTTCATCATTGTGAACGAATACAGTTTTTTACACGAATTTTTTCTTCTAGCACGGATCTGAAATAAATTTTATTTTATATAAGAGCCAACTTTTTTTATACGGGTTTCTTTTATACGATTTTGAGGTAACTCATACTCTTTTTACACGAATTTTTCTATTAGAGCAGGAATCTCAAAAAAATTTATTTGTAATTGTAATTTTGACTTTGTCAGTAATTTGATCCACTAAGGGGAATACTTGAATTTTAAGATCACTTCTTTTTTTATCTCAGTATACTTTAACTTTAATACATCATTTCGTTATTCAGGATTTATTTTATGGTTGAGTATTCAGTTTCCATAAAGTTATAAATGTTGATGTTTATTTCTGGATGGTCCAGTCCGCAGCAAGCGTGCGCGCTTGCTATCAAACATTAATGACTGTGAACTTAAATTTATATCCGCTGTATATATGCTGTGTTGAATTTTCTTTTCCCTTGTGTTGTAATAAAAATGATTCGTGTTTCTTTTGTAAATATCCAATATGAACGTCATTATTACTTTTTTTGCACGGATTTTTGGAAAAATATTTGAAATATTAAATTTTATTAAATGAAAATATTGCATATGACGTTTTAAAGTTTTGGAACATATCTCCGAACTTCCTATATGTCCCTGGGATTTTGTTTACACGATTTTTTTTGCACGGTTTTCTAAAGAACTTATCTACCGTCTACCATACAAATATATATTTAGACTGAAACCTCAACGTTATAATTGCTAAGGTAGCAACAAACAAATTAATTGACGACTTGCTTGAGAGTTTCTTATCTACACAACAAAATCAGATTCGATTTCCAGCAAAGTTTTGGGAAAATTTAGAAAAATCACAAATTCCTTTATCACTTTTATTAATATTTGAGAATATGTTGGATATTTACAGCTATCTGGTGTGTACGGATGAAAGCGGAATATTCGTGTAAGATTGAGAGAGAAAAGTTTGCCGGCAGAAAACTCAATATTTCCATTGTAGGGAAAATCATTTATGTTCTCCGATATGTTTATTGTTGCCAGACGTCGAATTTATAAGAAAATATATGCAACTTCAGATCGGCATATACTCAACATGTAGTCTATCTATCTGGTTTCATATTTATGTATCTTGTAGGTAATGCAGGGGCTTGAAATTTTCCATATCTTTCAAGTTATTTTCACTAAAATTTTTTTTTTTTTTTTTGTAAATAGCCTAAGAAATATTCCAAGCTATTTATGCGTACATGGCTGTGTGTTGAGTAAAATATATACACACATGCATATGCATATATGCATAGCGATAATAGGTTCTTAAGTGAAAACATGCAAACACTTATGTCTACATATAAACGAAATGGTGCTTTTCCTTCGCGCGACATGCAGGGTAACTTTCTTTTCGCATGTTCTTAAGCTTATAAGTTTGCTAGTTTGTTGTTTTCTTTTCAAAAGTACGTCAATGCTTATGCTCTCCGCATACATACACGTACACACCCACATATATGCACATATAAATGCATGCATTAGTGCCTTGGGGTGTTTGTTGCACATGTTAACCTATATAATGTGACAATATTTTAATCAATCATAGTTGAGTAGTGAAAAAACTTTAAGATGACAGTTTTTTCTACTGCTCTGCTCGTACATCTATCACGTAAAGTGTATCCTTTGGGCAAGGCGATGATGAGTTTGTCGTATTGTAAGAAAACTTTTCAAAAGCAACTTTACCTTAGACAAGAAAAAAAAAGCAAATATATTGCTCAATCTTCTAAACATACATACATATACACACTTATAGTCCTTGGCATAGAAATGGATGTGAACGAACGTGCACAAGTCTCAATCGATGTCTCAAAACCGATTTGAATTATAAATCATTTTCCAGTTAAATTGCTAGAAAATTGCATTTTCTTTTTTTCTTTTTTTCTTTTTTTGTTTTTATTTTGTTTTTCTGGACTGAAAGACAAATACTTTAATTTCTTTATGAACACAGGCCAGAATGAATAATTGCACTTGATGTCGTGCATACAAATGCATACAAAATGTACACAATGTGTTAAAAAATGCCTAAAGGTTTATGCAAAGCGTTCATGTATATATCTGTATATATATATGCATACATATATATGTGCATATGTACTATATGCACGTATGTATTTTCACATAAACAAGATAAAAATTGTTAAACATAAAAATAAAATCACACACAACATCCATACAATCACGTACGTACATTACGGCCAATTGAAATTGAAAATTATTCCTATATATATATATATATATATATATATATATATATATACATATATATATATATATGTATATAAAAATATTCAGGCCATAAGACGTGAAGGGAGAAAAGAGAAAATGGAGATAGAGAGAGAGTAAGAGGGAGAGAGAGAGAGAGAGAGAGAGAGAGAGAGAGAGAGAGAGAGAGAGAGTAGGACAGTATTTATTACTATAGTCGAGTTTATGAAAAGCCATTGTACGTATGTTTATTTGATTGTTGCTGCGACACGACACAATAACAAAACGTTGCAAAGTTAATTCATTCAAAAGAATACAAAACAGAAAACCGAAAAAACAAACCAGCACAAGCTGAAAAGTATGCAACGCCAAGCATGCACTTGAATAGTGGTAAAATTCAAAAAGAATAAAAATTAAAAAAGAAAAAAGAGAGGGAGAGAAAGAGAAAGAGAAACCGAATAAGTAAGAGAACGTTTGCAAATATATACACAAGACACAAGCGGGCTTTAATTCATATCAAGAGAAACAACAACAACAACAACAACAACAAGAACTTTTTCAACACATCAACAAAAGCCAACACAAATAATGCATGATGCAGTTGAATGCGTAATTTTGTGTGAATATATAAGTGTGTGTATGCGTGTGTGTGTGTGTGTGTGTGTGTGTGTGTGTGCGTATGTGCACTCATCATTTGCACTTGAAGTACTTTTACATATACTTTGAATTGTTCTACCGACTGTTGAATTATTATATGCCTTCGTCTAGTTGTTGCTATGAAAATTGTTGCCGCACCACTGCCGCAGTTGCTCTTTTATGCAATTTACGCAACTTGGATGTCTTCTTTATATGCATGTAAATATATACATACATGTTTGTATATAAACATATATATGTTTGTATATTCTTTTTTTTTTATTATTTATTTATTAAAGATAGTATGTGAATAAAGCAACAACGCAAACAATCACATCAATGACATAATAATAACTGAGGCAAAGACAGAGAGAGAGAGGGAGGGAGACCAGGACAGCTAGCGGAAAAAAAAGAAAGGAAAATGAAGTCCATATAGAATTAATACACAAAACAAAGATTTTCTACGATTACAAGCCTGCATGCCATAGGATGTGTGTTCACATATATTATATTTAGCTACGAATGTTGGTAAAATTGTTTGTTAGCATGTAGGTTTTAAAACGAATAAACATACACGAGCGCATGCATACACACACACACAAACACACACATACTGATACAAAAGACAAGCAAATGCAACACAAGAAGTTTCAATGACTTTCAATGACACATGCATGCATACTCATAGACGCACACACAAAGCACACATACCTGTGTTCTCACTAACTTTAGTTTTGTTTATTTGCGGTTGACTTTTGTTGTGTTTATTTAGGGCACTCATACTAAGCGTATGAGTATTATGTGAATTTCTTAGCAGACATAAAATCTAAAGGAATTGCAGATAAGGTTTTTGCATTTCTATAAAGGATTTTCTTTCACAGAAATGTTTAAAAAAAAAAAAAAAAAAACAAAAGTGAAAATTGAATAAATAAATAAAAATTATTAAAAAAAGAAAACCATTTTTTTTTTTTTTGCATGCATTTATACTTGGAATGCTTTTGTTTGTAAGTTTAATGGTTTAAATAGCAATTTAGTTCTAAAATAAACTGGAACTGAAACTTTTGGTTTTGATTAGTGAAAAAATCCGAAAGAGATAATAAATATTCCCCCATGTGGGCGTAGATATAAATTTTTGACTTATCAATGCTTACTCCTTGGTTTTAATTTTAGAATTTGGAAATAAATATTTTAGAGATAAATGCGGTCGCAAAAGTCATAACCATTTTTTTAAAACATCCTTACCTTCCTAACATAAGGTAGCTTTTCTTGTTTGTGCTTTTGACAATTTTCAAGTTCAATTTTTCCAGAAAAGCGTAAACTTTTCTTAGATCTAATTACATAAAACACTCAGATGGGACGTTGGAGAAAACAAGTAAGAAAATTTGATTCATTTGGGACCGAATTTTTCATTGCTTCATGCCTCCGTTATTCTAAAAAAGCGCAAAAATATTTTCATAAAATAAAAGAGAAAATTATGTAGTGTGTATGTGTTCACAGTTTTTGTTGCATAGCATGTAGGTCCTTTGAACGGTTTACGTCATTTTTAAGTTCTTTCGCATATTTGCAGGCGATATCTTCAGTTTCGCGAACGGGAGAATATTTGTCACAGTAACTACACAGATGAGCAGATGGACACACGGACGGACGAGCCGGCTGATATGCTTAGGTGCATTCCGATTTTATACACTTTAGATGCTCATTGAAGCCTTCTTCTGCACGTTGCGAAGGTAATGGAATAAAAATTAAATTTTGATACACTATGATGTTGAGTAGGCGTGACGAATTTTTCCTACTTTTATACGTTCAAATTTTTGTAGATTTATCTGCTGTAGTTCATGAGTAATGAGCAAGAAACCAATTTTGTATTTCTTTTTCACAAGCAGAGATGTTCTCAGCGGATGTGTGTCCGCACCCTTCGACCGATTTGTCCCATTCTCGTTATCTAGCTGTGTGCAAGAGTTTCCAGTATTTCTGCCACATTTAAAGGCGAAAGCTTTATTTTTGCGGCCAAGAGGATTTTTACAACAGACATTGCACAGACGGACATGCTTAAGGCGTTTCAGAATTTGATGCTGAAAAGAAGATATATACTCCGTGAGCTCTTTGAAGTTTCTTCGTTCGGTTATGGGCTTATACGCGCCTTGAAAGGAATTCATTTGTACTTGCGACTTACATAGCTGTGAGGCGTTGAGATAACTAAAATTCTCTAATAAATTACGTTTATTATACCACATGTTTTATTGTGAATCTATGTGAAGCACTTTGAATTGCAACAAATATTTTTACCTAAATCCGTTTACGTGGCAATACAAAGGCTAAAAACTCATATAAGTTTTTATTAAACCTGAATTTATTTTGTCGATTTTGAGTTATACCCGTCGAGGTAGAGGGTGAAAAAGACGTAAGGCGAAGTTTTGTTTTTAACACAAGCTGCGGCCTTGTAAACATGAGTCCGCGGGACAGACTCGATGGAGCGTTTGTTGAAATTGCTTTATTTATTCAGAGAAACTTAATATGTAGTTTGTATTCCCGGTACCTTTTGATTTGACATATATATCCGAGCGTTATATGAAATTCCGTGTACCGTTATTGTACAATGAATGCCTGAAGGGTATATGTTCGATTTTCTATAAATAAATTTTAATTTTTAATTTTTTTTTTTTTTGCAGAGTTTATAGTAAACTGTCCCACCTAAGCTGCTGTGTGCAATTGTCCTTGACCAATGTAGAGCAAAAAAAATGATAAAAAAAGAAAAGGGTTTCAATAAAATTTCATTCCTATTGATTGCATTCTTTTATATGCTACTTAAACATACATAATATTATATATGGATTTCATCTTCTCTGCTCTACTATGTGTTGCGTGGCTCTGTGCAGCTGTATTTACCTTTGCGTACCTTGTTGGCATACATGAAATTGTGGTTGGCCGCACAAAAACATAAAATACTGTAGAGAAATTAAAAATTTAATCAAGTCAATTTGAACTGAAGGTTAATGCAATAGACTTGTGTGTGTTGAACTTGTTTCAACATGTAATGCAAACAGATGTAAGTAAGTATACGAACAGAAACGTTGCCACACGTACATACGGCTCGATATATGCATTTCTCTGAATTTGTGTGCGCTTTTTGTGTATGTGTGAGTGTGCTTTTGTAAAATACATAACATACATTTATTACTCAATAACAATTTAGGTTAATTGAATATCATTTGCCACATATCCTCCCTCCCTCCCTCCCATTCCCCCAATCATTTATTCATTTATGAAATACATATAAATTTTAATAAATTTCCTAAAAGTCACTAAGAGGAGGAAAATGAAAAGTTCACACGCTCGCTACAAACAAACAGAATTTATATATTTTATTAAAAAAAAAAGAAACAAATTTTATGATTTTATTGAAAAAAGAAAAGAAGAAGAAAGAAAAGTGATTTTATTTGAAAAAACAAAAGAAATTTCTCTGATTTCTTATCGACGATTCTCCAATAAGTTAATATTGATCCTACGGGGAGACTAATAATTAAAAATCGCTTGTCCCTTCTCTCTGTTTTTTATAAATTTTAAATTTTCTATAAATTATTGTAAACCGCTTCTTTTTTTTTTTTTTATTTTAAAATAAAATGTGACTTGAAAGTTTTTAATTTATGCAAATCAGCGCGTTCTCGTTTCTTTATACTTCAATTATAAAGTTTCTGCTTAATATCGTACCCAAGTTATTAACAGCATTAAAAATGCTCTTTACTTTATTCTACCACAGTCTCCCCCTTTCTCGCTCATTTTGTTTTACTTAATAACAGTTACGCCACTAGTTGCATAACATAACTTTGTAATTAAAATTTCTGTGGAATAACATTTTGTAATAATGATGTGGCGAGTGAACAGAGAGAGAGAGAGAGAGAGAGAGCACGTGTGAAAATAGAGAGTGTATACGTAAGCTAAACAAAAAGAGGTAAGAAAATTATATTCGGCGGCGATCGAATCTTTTATACCCGTCGTATACCGTCATGACATCAGCGATATTTAGTTTTGAATCAACACACATAGCTTGTCCGTATCTGCTCTCCAAGTCCTTTTATTTGACAGCCAATCGATTACACTACTACTCAGATAAGACAGACCGCACAACTTCACGGGACGAATACATAGAATAATTTTCAACGTTCTGCCTTGTTTATGTCATTGATGCAGTAGAGTTTTTGTGGTTGTGCCATATAACCTTTGATTTATCTCATTTTCATTACCAATCTGCATGCAAGAATTTCCAATGTTTCTGTCGAATGTGAAGTGGAGAGGGATATTTTTGCAGCCAGGCGAAAATATTCACCACTGACATTACATGGACGGACAGACGGACATGGTTAAATGGATTCCTAATTTGATGCCGATCAAGTATATTCATGTTGGGATCTCTGAAATTTCCTTCTGGGCGTTTTGACAAAAAAGAATTTATCCCTCATCCTTATATGTAAGTAAATAAACACAAGTATGTCTTTTGAACCTTCCAAAACTCGTGGATTACCTCAATCAATCACTATGCCAAGCGATATCAAAATCTTCCGCTTACTATTATTTGTTTCGAATTTTCCGTTGAATTTATTTTACCTGATAGAAGCTGTTACGCTAGTAGTAAATTTTTAAATAAATGTCAGCATTATGTGCTTTTGTATGGACGAAGAATGAATGATTGTGTATTTATGATACGTGCTGAAGAATCTTAACTTTTAGGAAGTAATAAACGAAGCATTAAAATGTAATGCAAATGGTTAGCAGGAAGCATAGAATACTCTGTAAATATTACATGCACACATATACTAATACAAAATAACTATGCTGTGTAGTAACTATAAGAGACCAAGTGGCAAACACAGAGAGGCAAAGGGAGAGAGAGAGAGAGCGAGAGAGAGAGTAAAGTCTTTAAAGCAGGAAGAAAGGGAGAGTGAAAGAAGGGGAAATATGTAAAATGCATGAAAACGAGGAGGAAAGTGCATGTATGATAATAATGATCTGAAATGTTAAACTAGAAGAAGAGGGAAACTTTTTGTCTATATGTTTAAGTGTACACATGCATGTGTTTGATACATCATTATTATCATTGTCGTCATTATTAACATGCAGCAAAGCAGATTTTACTCTCGCAAAAGTCAAAAAGGGCCATCGTAGGAATGCACAGTGTGAAGCAAAGCAAATTTTACTGTTAAGTTAACAACTTGTTAACAACAGCAAGTTGCGTCTAACAGGTTTTCCGTTTAGTGCGTCATGTTCGTCGTTTGTTATGTTTACGAGTTAAAGGCAAGAGGTTCGAGCGTTTGAGGTTCGCGGTTCGTGTTCGTTCCGGGCCTGGATAAGAAATGTACAGCAAAGTAAATTTCACTCTCAGAAAAGTCAAAAAAGGCAAATTCAAATAGAAGCAAAGGGATTTTAAATAACAAACACATGTTATTAATATTAAATAAAAAGAATAAAAATGTATATAAAAAATTAATAATAGATAATAAATAATAAATTAAATAAATACGTTATTTGCGGATATTATCGTTCAGTCATCCATAACTTTTCATGCATTTACGTTGTCGTATATTGAATATTATGCACAAATATCTACACTCCCCTCCTACTGAAACCACTAAAAGTGTAAATTCATTTTTCGAAAAGCTCTGGATTGTCCATGAGTCTCTCTGACTTTTCGGAATTTCATAATGTTTTACAGCCCCTTAAGGCTGAAATCTAGCTCATTAGTTTTGAAAAAACCATACGCCCCTTATTACAATACTTTTGATTTATCGAATAAATAATAATATGATATGGAAATGAAATGATTTGTAGTGAAAAAATGTTCATATTTATTTGTATTTTTTATACCATTTTTTATGTTTTAATCATTTCACCGTTTTATATAACAAAACTTAATTTGTTTTTCAATTCAATACATCTGGATAATGGCCTTCCTCTACAGTACAGAGGACTCAGAGTAAGAGTACAACATTTAATTACACCCTTTTAAACGCGTGTAAACTTCATTCAGACAGATAGACGGATAGAACACAAGCTTTTTTACTTAGTGCTGCAAACGTTCTGTTGAAATGAATATACCGAATTATACCCTTAATCTTCAGCTAATCAAGCTAACATGTTCGTGTTGCAGTTGTTGTTGCTACAGTCCTAGACTATTTCAGCTGTCTCAGTCCAGTCAATTCCAACACATGTGCCCATGCATTCACATTTTCATTCATTTTCATTTACAACGCACATAATCATGTTCGTGCTTTCCGCCTTTTCGTGCGCATAAAGATTTCATGCTCATTCACGTTTAGCGTAAAATTACTACAATATATATCAATAAACATTCGAAAATATATATCTATGTAAAGAAGTCGAGAAAGAAAACTGCATAATTCCGTAATAAAGTAAAAAAAAAAAACAAAAAAAAACAAAAAAAAAAAAATAAAGAGAATTAAGTAAAAAAAAAATATAGTTCGAATGTTCGAAAGGTTTGATTATAAAACACGCAGTAACGGTTATTTAAATTGTAATTTTTGATAGTGTGCGTCTGCCTCTGTGCATGTATGCTTGCGTGCATGTGTACGTGTGTGCGTTCATTTCGTCATATAAAATGTAAGAAAAGAAAAAACTACGTATTGCGAAACTACGTAAAGCACAAACAAACAAAACGCAGAAAAACCAATATTGTTTTTTCATTAATTGAAAGGAAATTAATTCGCGAAAAGTAACGACAGCAAACAAAGGGACAAAAAAAAAAAAGAAAAACAAAGAGAATATTTGAACAAAAAAACAAATAAGTGAAACTGAATGCCTTTAAATACGCACTCATTTGCAATTTGTAATCTTGCAAATGTATTTAAAGCCATATAAATATATTAAATATTTAAACTTGTAAGCATTTGTTGTTCGCATTGTTGCTTTTTGTGTATTGTTGCTGTCAGTTTAAGTGTGCCAGAGGACTCGTTTTATAGCGTTGCTTGTAACAAGTAACACCTCAGGTACTACACACAAAGGAAAAGTAATGCCCGTACATTTACCGTAACACCCACACACACACACACACACACACACACACCTATACCTACACCTACGTCTACACTTGAATTCATTTACATACACGCTTTCCTATATATAATGTATACCCGAGCGTATAAGTTTTATTACAATTTTCCCTTTTTTTTTTTTTTTATTGCTACCAGGATTCCTAATGTTAACGCAAGAGAAAAAAAAAATCAATTGTGTAAAGTCAGGAATAAACACGAAACAGCCAAAGATTTATGGTTTTACTGGTGAAATAATTTAACAAAAAAGAAAAAAAAAATAAGAAAAAAAACTCTTATTAAATGTTTGTATTTGACTGTGGGCGGTGATGAGGTCTGTCGTGGTGACTTTACACTGCCATCGAACATAAATTACCGGGTTGCTAACGTACGTTTGCATACTCCAACGTCAGAAGATTGTTAGTTAAGCAGAAGAACATGAGCAAAGTCATGCCACAACGAAACCACTTAATATGGCCATTGCTAATGTTCTTTTTGTTGTTGTTGTTGCTGTTGTTGTTGTTGTTGTTGTTGCTGCTATTGTTGTTTTTGCCCTTTTAGTATCAAGCTGCGGTCTGGCTATGTAAATGCAATAGTTTGGTTCCTTGTTTCTTTGTTTGTGTTTTTTTTTTGGTTTTTTTTTTTTTTTTGACTAAGAGTAGCTTTGTAACTACACTACACTACACTACTAATAGTAGAGTATATTAAAACTTAACAATGCCTGCCAGACCGGCAAACTGACTGAGTAACCGTTTACAACAGCTAACCACTAGTGTTGAGAGCAAGCTCTTCAATGGACTATTTTGCATTCATTTATTTTGTTTTGGCCTTTTCGGGTTTTGCTTGTGTGCATTTGCTTGTGTGCATAAAAAAGTTTGTTTGTTTACCTCTAAACTGCTGAATAATGTAAAGATTTTCCCCAAAAAGCAAATAGACTGCAGACGCACTTGCAATTGTTTGCCTCTCTATGGGTGTATTGTTGTTTACGAGCGAGTATCATCTCGCTTTTACATATAAAGGTTATCGTTGTTCCTGCTATTGCTATTCTTGTTATTGTTTTTGTTATTGTTGTTTATAAGTCATAGATTTTAAATCATCTTCAGGCTTATTATGTACACATTCTATGGCATAAATAAACATACAAATACATATAAAGGCACGCATTCATTGTTTAACGTGAGTATGACTGTGCGCTTTCACTTTCATTTCACATATTTATCCATATATGTCTAAGCGTATACATGCTTGGCGCCCATATATCTACACATATACGTATATATATATGTACATATATATATATATATATATATATATGTATATATACATGTAAGCTTAGAGGCACTTGCTGTAAAACTGGTTTAACAAATATGTACGAGTTTGTATACAGCTTTTTGTTGTTGTTGTTTTTTCTTTTTGTGTTCACATTGACGCTTAAGCAACACTATTTACCATTTGTATTGCCTTCATCGTCATTATCATCATCATCATCATCATCGTCATCGTAGTCAACATTAACATCATGGCCAGCTGCATCACCACCACTACCAGTAGAACAATTAAACCACTTCAACCATAAATAGCTTTGTATAGAATCAGCAGCGTGGCTTGTCGTAAGGGAGATTTTCATTTCGTTTAAATTACGTTAAAGCATTAATAATAGCTTAATAGCATTTTTAGGCCATAGTACGTGCATAGCCCGATCAGTCAGTGGGGTCGTGCAATTTCGGTTTGCTTTTAATACGTAAGCTTTTCTGTTTGTTTATTAGCACGAATTTTTATTCGGACATATTATGAGTAATTAATTGCTGAGGCAAACTATCTACCTCGTTGCGTTACGCAAATGCATTAAACGTCAATTTAAAATTAACTTTTTGCAAAGGAGAAATTAAAGTGTTAAACTACGATGGCAAAGAAAATCAATAAAAATCCAATAATCTCAATGGCAGCTGGTGTACATGTTCGCATATTGGAGAGGATAGAAAAATTGAAATCTCAACTGCTACTTCAACGATACGATTGACAGGAGGAAACGATGAAAACTAGAAAATGTCGGCACACACGTTATAAACGATGCTTACAGCTAAGGAATAACTAATGACCAAGATTTATTTCAGTATCTTGTTGACAATGAAAAGTATGTACCGAAAGCGATGCAACACAATAAAGGTTTCGAAAATTCAATGCCTTTTTTATAAACGAATTACTTTGCGCAGTAGATCATCCTTCACCGTTTCGACCATTAGCTCCTAAGTTAAATCTTTACTTACTTACTTACTTACATACTTACTTGCAAAAAGGAAAATTTTCGATTGCTTTTAACAGTTTCTTGTAGACATGTTTGTGAGCGTTGCAATGTCCATTTGTTTACCGGTCGATATCGATTAAGTTCTTTTCTCTATTTTTCGAATGTGAAAGTTCGGCAAGCCTAAGCAAGAAGGATGGACAGACTGACTTAGAATTTAACCTGAACTGTGTATTTCTAAATATTACAAACAAAATGACGAAATGAAGATAACTTGATTTCTCATCGTTTTAACGATATAGCACACAACAAAATTGCGACGTTATGTTGCAACAAAATGCAAGTTGAAACGACTATTCTGGCTGTTGTCGATAATTACCATAATAACAGCAAATAGGGCGCACGCTGCGTTCGTACAAATGACAGCAACTGCTTGAAAGCTCTTGTAGTTCTTTTCACCCAACGTAGCCTAACCTAAGATGACCCGTAAACAAAACCGTAGATAAGAAAAAGTTTAAACACTTAAACGTTGCGTTCGAACAAAAGCGAAAATTAGGGCAATAGATCGAAATATGTAATTTGCAGACCTGGTAATCGTGTCCCGGAATGAGAGGAAACTAACCCTTCATGGAGAAGCCACGGAGTGCAAGGATTTCTTTCCTTTATAGTCACACTATAGTAGAGCAACATTGGTGGATTTTTTAGGACTTAAGAAGAGGTTAGGCAATCGGGAGCATGGCATATAGATATTTTAGATAGACATTGAAAATCTCTATGGTGAAAGAAAACGATGATAATTCTGGAAAATCCAAATACAAGAGTGACCACAAATGTCGCTTACGATCAAATTACACTAAGAGTGTCAAGGTGCGTGCGGGGGGTTTCTCGTAAGAGAAGAAAGGTCACCATCAGTTACTGATGGACGCCTCTTATTTAGCTCACGTATCGAGCCCCATTGAATTCGCCCGAAATACGAGTGACAATGGCCTCCATATAACAATGTTGGTTGAATGTTCCTGTATTTGAACTCGGCTTCAAAAAAATGTCCTTATGAGAAATGCAACGATTCTTCCTCTAGATCATCATTGATCCGATAAACCATATTTCTACTTTAAGCGATTAGTTTTGAATATTTTTCCAAAGCACCGCTGAGCATACATTCTACGTACTACATACTAAGCTGTCGGTGATATCTCTTGTTCTCAGGGACAGCGGCTAATTTCAAGTGTTTTTGTGTGTTCTGCTTCTCCGATAAGAAGCTTTGAAGCTTTATGCTGCTTCGATTGGTCTAACTAACCTGTACATGTTGCTGCTGTAGGCAAATAATTGTGGGGGAATGTGTATACTTCATGGTGGTCCCCGTACTCAATATGATACGGTATCAATATGATACGAAGAAAATGCTCCCACTATAGACTATTCCTTTCTCTTTTTTTACCATACACCGCTTGTGGCGCAAAGCTGTAATAAGTTTGGCGGTTGCATGCAATATACAGAAGGACATCAGACCCGCTCTCTTATTATACTGCTTTTTGAAACGTTTTAAGCTGATCTGTCCGTCTGTCCAATTTTCTTTCTTGTATTCAATCTACAAGACGCCATTTCGAGAATATGGTTCGAACACTTTTTCGACCCGTTCCCTTATAATGCCTTATTTCGAAAAGCCATTGTCTAAATAACTCGTGTAGGGTAGTTAACTGTGGTCCCCGACCCTTTATAGTGTTTTTACTTGCTTAATATGAGTAACCAACTGACTTAAGCGACATTCTCTGTTCGTGTAGCACGGTAATAGTTAGGAAAGAGAAATATATAATGAGGTGGCCGCAGTCTAGTGTGGGTGAATGACTTTACTGGCTGAGCACTCACTTTAATTAGGGCCAAAATACACTCCTGCACATTTGAGATTTGAATTCGCAAACACTGACTCGGTAGTAGCGACTTTTGCCTACTCGGCTACTCAGGCGGATAACTAATGGATATACGGAATGAATAGGAATATTGAAGGCTTTGGAGAGTCTGGCGATTCGCGTCATAAAGTCATTCTTTGCAATGAGAAGTACTTTTGTTTGTTTTATTATGGATTTCTTTGATTGCAATTAGACGAGTTAGACGCTTGCGTCTAGTTAGACGGTTTAGAGAAAATACAGTTGCACTCACAAAACAAGAAAGCTTAGTGTGCGTATAGATTGCGTCTTCAGATCGTAGCTGCTACTAGATAATGTTGGCCTTTTACTTTTAAGGTAAATAGAAAGTATTTCCAACCTTCTACATATGACTTAAAGAGTCAACATACTGCAAAACCGATAAGAGCGTAAAGTTATCGCAAGTAGGTGCAGCGAAGGACGGTTGTAAGATGGTACTAATCTTCATAGAATTTTTTGAATGCTAGTAGCCCGAGGCAGACGATTACCACAAAAAATATCTATAGCGCTGTGGTTATGGTTCCATTCAAACCTAGACGGCACAAGCTTCCCGATAAAGTCAATTTTCATCAAAATATTTTGGGGAAATATTTTAAAATTAGTTCAGTCTTCAAATCTATGGTTAAAACAAGTAAGAACATTATAGTCGAGCAAAGACTCTACATTACATCGTTTAACACAATTCTTATTTTTATATTTTGTATATTACAACTTCGACTTTTTTGATCTACAAGGGATCCAAAAAACAGGCCGAGATGATCCAAACTTGGTGCACTTAATTTTTCTATGTTAAGTTACTATTATGAGATATGATGTGAGATTTTTGTCTTATGAACTTCAGTTTTCATTAAACGAGAGGGTTTCTAAAATTGCCCCAGCTGGTCCAAAGTTTTCATACCAATTAAAATGCCGAAATATTACTACTTAGCCACTCTTGCTGAGAAGTTTTGAACATTGCAACTTTTATCCATATCGTGATTTTTCAGAATGGAGCGTTATATAGAAAGCTCGTTCTTTCTTGGGTCAGAACACGTCACTGCACCACATTTCATCAAAATATCTCAAAAATTGCGACCTGTAGCTTGAACACAAATTTACATAGACAGATATCAGATGGACAGACAGGCTATAACCAGCTCAGATTATGATTCTGTATCGCTTGGTATAATAAAAAGTGGGTCCGTCTTTCTGCCTATTATATACATCCGAACAAACTTAATATACCACGTACCACAAGTGGTGTAGGGTATAAAAGGCGAGCGCGTTTTAGAAAAAACTGAACTGCTTAACAGAATCCTTTTGCATTTTCAATTTCTTCACATATATATATATATATACATATATGCATATATATGTATGCGCATGTGTATATATTCATTGAATAACAAATATTGGCAAGTGACTGCTGTAAAGAAAAATCTTAAAAACATATTATGCCAATAATAAAAAAAAAATCTCAGAGAAACATCTGACAAATCTTGACAAATGAAAGCTCTGCACAAAATATATAATCATTCAAACAGGCACACGCACACTCGCACGCAAACGCTTATACTCGTACCAATATAGTTGCAGATACATATACACATATATATGTGTTCGTATATATACATATATATATATATATATATATAGACATATATGTGCGCGCATAACTTATGCAATCGATTTGGGAGCTAGCCAGGCAATCACACAAACACAAATACAAGAAAAAAAAAAAAAAAGTAAAACAAAAAACAATAATAGCAACTCAGAAATCTACACTTAAATCCTGTGTAAACAAGTCCCTTACAATCATCTGACGTCAAGCTGTCAATTCAAGGCGAATCTTTACAATTTTGTTTTTGTTGGTATTTTCGTTTCATATCAAACGAAATATCATTAGTTGCACTGTTTTTTTGTTTTATTTCTGTTTTTACCATAAAGGCCCCGCAATACCATCCATTGTATACTGCATTGCCACAAATTTTCACTGCGACACTTGTTTTTGTCTTCGACATGTGCGATGATGATGATGAACTTTTAAAGTTTCTCTGTGTCCTCCTCTCCTATATACATACATATATATTATATAGATTTCCAGCGTTTTACGTACTTTGTAATAATTTCATGGCATGAACTTTTACAGGTACTGTTGTTGTTGTTGTTGCTGCTATTGTTATTGTTAAAGTTTGTTTGATACTTCTGCTGTTTTTTTTTTTTTTTTGTTTTTTTGTTTTGCTCTGATGTTATACATGCATTGTTGCTGTTGATTATTGTTGTTGATATTTGTATACTGTGAGGGTAAATTGCATTCACACATTGCTTGGTTTTTGTCTGAATGTGTTTATGACTAACTGGTTATGTGTAAGTGCTAGACTGTGGCTACAATAAAATTGTTCGTGCACTCTATCCATATATATTCTTATGTACATATATATATATATATATATGTATGTTTGTATGGTTACCTTTTTTCTTATACATGTGTCTATGTACATGAATGCATGTGCATAGGGATGTGGACTTAGCTGGTTTTACATTCACGTATTGTCGAGCATGAGTACGTAACTTTTTCATGTTTGTTTATATACATACGAATGTACATGCATATATATATATATATATATATATATATATATATATATATGTATGTGTGTGTGTGTGCTAAAAGGCATGTACATTTGTCTATTCGTGTTGTTATTATTGTTGTTGTCGTTTTTTTTCCCCCTTTTTCTTTTTGTAATAACATACAATAATAGTTACCGTTGTTTTATGAGCACCAGACACGTACATATAACAATTGCAAGTTAGCTTCATATAAAAACATACATTTACTGCAGAAAGGCACACATTTACACGTACTGTAGCACACACTGTGAGTTATATAAATGTGTGCAAATTTTTGTGGATTTTATTCCTTTGTGTTTACCTCGAATAAACTTTTACAACAGTTCATTTAGATATATCATCAATTCTATATAGGATTGGATAAAATTATCATCTATCATTATTTCATTTCGACCAAAATTGAAGCGCTTCTTATGAACTTAATCAATCAATTTCGAAATGGTTCCCATCCTCAAAGGGGTTGAGTGTAAACGTCATTAACATTTAAGCTTTTTTTTCTTCTTTGTATACATAAAGGGACGCGTTGCCCCAAACATTGAATTTTAACATAGAGGATTTGCATCACCCTCTGCTGTTCTCCGAGTTCACATTTTTTTTTTTTTTGAAAGAAGAAACCCCTTTGCACTTGACTCCAGTGTCTGCACTAAGCTATTTGCCCGATTGATTCTTTCCTCTCACTGTTTTCTGCTACGTTATGAAGTTTTTGAACGACTTATAAATGTATTTGTTTCATTATCTCGTACGAGTGACATTTTGTAGCTTTTCAATATACATATACATACGCAACTTACGATCGTGTCTTTTGTATTGTCTGTGTATCTATTGCACTCTCTAACCCCACCCCCATTTTTATAACGGTCTATGCACTTTTATTTCTCTCTCCACATGCGTTTTTTACTGGAAGCATTGTTAGCGCACTATCAACGAATAATCCTACGATCCTGAACTGCTTTCTATATCTTTATCCATATATTTATGTCTATCATTAGGTTTATCAATATCTCTATACCTATTTTCATTTTCATTTTTATTTCTAAATCTATTTCTATATCTACTTTTTCCCTATTTCTGTTTCGATTCGCATTTCTGCATTAACGACCCAGCGGCTTTTGCATAAACTTCCTCAGATTCACTTTCTTTATCGTTACCTTGCTCTTTATCTCTATCTTTATCTATATGTATTCCAATTTATACCTCTGTGTGTTTCCCAATCTCTATCCAACCTCGTATTCTTTATTGGCACAGTAATAGCGCGCAACGGCCCTGCCTCTTTCGGGTGAACTATCTCACAGCCGATATCTTTATCTATATTTCTTTGCCTGTTTCTATCTCTACCTCTGTCCTTACCTCCATCTCTATCTCCATCTCTATCTCCATCTCTACTTCTATTTCCATTTGCAACTTTATCTCGACCTCTATATCTATTCCTATTTATTTCCCTATTTCTTTCTCTATCTTGCTACCTCCTTATCCCTGTCTTCACCGTTATCGCTAGGTCATAGATTTGAATTTGAGATAGTGGGCGAAGTGATTGACTAGAATGATGCTTCAGAAATCGGAGGAGTCATATCTAACAGCAAAGAAGATGAGAAGCTATTCATTTTTCATTTATTTCAAACTTGATTTCAGTAAAGAACGAATCCATGCTATTCGTGCTGTCGCCCATCCATCATATTGAGAGAGATCTTCAAAGTTCATCAATCAATTGTGTTTGCTGTTGTTGCTTATCTTGTAAACACTGGGCAAAATGTTTAGCGAAACCTTTTAATTTCCTAATCAGAAACGTGTAATAAGCGGGAGACCCTTCCCCTTCTTGAAAAATTGAATAAAGAAAATTGGTTTTCATTTAATCTTATAAAGAATTGCTGATATGTATGAGTGGATTTTCATTTGTATTAGATATGAGTTCTTTAATATTCGATATAATGAAATGAGATACAGATATGAAAGGAATACAATTACAGACATATATGTATATATGTATATGATATGTACATATATATATTGTTGGTTAGTTAGTTTTGCAACTATAACTCATTCCGATTTGTACACATTCACCCATATTTATTTGTATATGTATTGATGCAGAGATCCATTTATTTATGTATATATATGTTTGCGTATGTATTGCATATATGCACATATTGTGCACGAAGCGTGCGAACAAATATATTGCAGCAAAATTTAGTTACACATGATTATTCTGTGGTTTACAGAGTTGCAATTATGATTTCTTTTTTTACGTACACAATTTCGTTGCGCATACACACAGACGCATTCCGAATGATATGAACTTAAAACGATTTGTAAAGTGTTAACAACAGCAACAACAATAACAAACATCTCTAAAATACCTTCCCTACGGAGTTCAGTCAAGTGCAAGTTAACCCCCGAAACGAATACACGGAATTCAACTTAAAAATGTTTTTTATATATATTTTGTTCTTTTGCGTCGTCGAAGTGAAATAAATTGGCAAACAAGAAATAGAACTTTTTTATTACGACGAATATAAAATTTATAAGAAACGAGTTCAAATATAGTCGCAATCAAAGTTACGTAAACAATGTTGAGAAGTTAGTTAAGGTAGGGAAAGTTTTTGTAATTGGCTTACAACGAAACTTTTTGCTCTTTTATCCAAACATGATGATGGCTGAGGAAAGGCAGTCTTGCACGGGATGTTCCGTCAAGGATTTCAAAAAAATTTTTTTTTGTTTTTTGTTTAAATGATCGCGAACATAGTCAAGAATGATATAAAAACGTAATTGTGGGCGTGGCAACCTCTGTAATGATTGATCTTTTAAACATAATTGCACGGACCCTTAAAGCCTTTAATGCCTTAAATGCCTTTTTCTTGGAATATGATGTTTGAAAGCGGCCCTGGAAAGGGCATAACCCCCCTTTTATCTGAACTTTTTCGAGTATCCTTAAAATGACATCCCGCAGGGCAGTCAGTAAGGTTTTTTTTGATAAATTTGTTGTTATTTTTTTTCTTTTGCTCAATCAATATTTTCAGCAAATCCTTTATAGCTGTAGTCCTGTATAGATTGAATGATTTTCTGTTTTTTTTGTTTTTAAATTCATTTGGCACCAGTGTACGTTCGGCACGCAGAGTTCCTTAAATAGAGAAAGCCTTGCGAGGATGGCTTCATTGTTGCCAGTTTTTAATATTTTTTCAAAATAATCTTTTTTTAATACCTAAGGATATGTTTAATAAACTTCTCAAATGTTATTTGCAACTATTGACTATCCTTCCATTCAAGAAAAAAAAAATTAAACAAAATCTCCTTTTTTTTAGAGGATTACACTTCCCTTAATATCTCCTTAGCGAAAAATTCTCTCTTAAACATCCTTTTTATAAACCACATCTTAGTTTAGATCGAGCATATATATGAGATTTCTTTATGCATAATAATCGATTTTGAAAGTGGAGTTCATAAGCGTCGCGGCTGCGAAGCCCGGAGCTGTATTTACCATAATCACTTGGATTTGTCTTGAGGGCTAAGTCGGTAAACGCACAATGCCTATGCTTCACAATATCACCCCATCAGTTACACCTGTAGAGAATACGTCCCGAGTGGACAGGTAGTATTAAGAAAAAGAAGAAGAAGAAGTGACATCTAACACTTCGTACAAAATATACACCAGCTTTGGTACGTAGAACGTGACGAGATATAATTTTTAGTATTTTTTAGGGCGAAACAAGTAGACGCATCATGGTCCAACATTACTTCGCATAGTGAAGATGCTCATATGACGAATCTAAGACTTTGTATGGGAAGTAGTCCGATGCCAACCATATGTAGTAGCTTGCGTTCTTGGAATTCCATTAAAAAATATGTCAAAAATTGGTACCCGCAAGTTGAACGAATACAAGACGAGCAAATGGATAGACAAACTTAGATCGACTTAGTGAGTGATAATAAAAAAATTGTTCGGTATAATAATAAACTCCTCAAGTTAAACTCTCAAGTTCTTTTCGCTGCTGTTATATCCTTTACCAGGTTCTTATTTCAACTTAGGCCCCAGACGCAAGCAGCATAGCTAAGTTGGCATTTTTAAGAGGTACAACTATGCATGAGTTTTCAATTGCGCTTTAAGAGATGAGCATGAAAAGAAAACCGATAAAGAGGGAAACATCTAAAGGCAAAGCTATAAACAAATCGTAAAGTTGTAAAGCAAACAAAGTCAATAAAGCCTAAAATGAAAACAAAAAAACAAAAAAAAAAATATTTAAAAAGAAACAAGAATTCCATTTCTCAATGATGGGTAAGCTGAAGCAAGGGAATGGTCGTGCGGGGTTTACTTACCATTTATCAAATGTCCGTTGTTGACCTACTTTTTTTCATGTTTTTCTTTCTCTCTTTTTCTTTCCCTAAATTGACCATCAAATAAGAAACTTTTCTCAATTTCTTTTCGAATTTCTATGCAAAACTATTTAAAAACAATTGTAACTACTTTTATACATTTCTTTCGTTCGCCTTGTATACGCTTAACAAGTGCAAAGACTAAGGGGAAGCTGCAAAGCCACAATCACTATAACGCGAATCTCTAATGCCGTACAACTCAAGTAAATAGGTAAATAGGTTGTAATAAGAGAATCTTGGCACGTCAGTGGATCGATTGACATCACTTTTATAGAATCGGAGTTTACTTATTATATGCCAGAGATTGTAAGTTAAAATTTTGTTGAACTTTTTATCCGAGAAGCTGTAGTTTCTCGGTTATAAAAGCATTGCCAAAATTCATTGATCCATTTTTACAGCATACACTGCTTATAGTATAAAGGGATATACGCGTCATCTAGAAGGACTTGAGATGGCCCCACCTTTTGTTATATCGTTCGCTTTAGAATCATTTTCCGATTTGATCTAAGCTTGTCTGTCCGTCTGCCTACCTGTCTATAGTCCGCTATTTTTGAGATACATAGCTGAAATTTAGAAGTGTGTGTAGGTGTTTTGATCGAAGGATGAACACTATTGAAATTTCTTCGGATCACTTCACTTTTCGAACATTTTCCACGCTCTTTAAAGACTTGTTACATGAATGATTGTGAAGTTGTCTAGGATATGTAATGGTGTGGGAGGGCAAGAGTTTGTGGTTCACTGTAACGTTTTTATTTGTTTATCTCTATGCTTGCGAGCTTAAAAATTCTAAAAAAGCACAAACAGACCTACGGACATCATTGAATTTTCTCGCAATCGAGACCCAGTTAAGCATATCTTTGCCTTATGTAAGCTTACAATGTTGCAAATTACAGTACAATATCAAGTATACGTCCCGTTTGACGCGTATCTACGCACTTAAGTAATGGAATAACTTTCCAAGTGAATATAAATAAAACAATTTTCGATATTGATTCAAAAATTTTAAATTGCAACAACTTAACTATTACTCACATGAACGTACGTAAGCACACACACATGAGCTGTCAATTGAAAAAGAGAAAGAAAGAGTAATTAAGAAATTCACATACAATTACGAACAAAGTTATTGTTGACCAACTTTTATTGTTTTTGTCAATTTGTTGTGTTTGTGTTTTTGTATGCTTGAAATCTTTCGTCTTCCTCTTGTACAACGTGCCCGACTCTCCTCTGCCGTGCTATGCATTGCTATACTGTTCGGATATGATTTGCAATACAAGTTTTGGCTGAGAATTTTGTTGTTCTTGTCGTTGGTTTAGTTTCAGTTAAATGATACCACAAAAAGTTAATCATGGGTTATGAACCATAGATAAAATGGTCATATTTCGTTATCGCTTACAAATGAAAACTGCAGAAGAATTTAAATTTCATTAGAAAACTAATTATCTCGTTTTATAATCATTTAATTTACCAAAAGGTAAGAACATTATCGACATCACGTCAATGATGCAAAAGTTTCGTAACACATTTCAACAACAACACGAGAAGTTTTCGGTAAATCAATCGCTTATGATTAAATGTGATTTGTATTAAGGGAAAATAATGTCCTGCTTAATGCTTTAGTCAGTCATTTGGTTGATTTCGCGGCAAATCTCATAATGGCATACAGGACTTGGTTTAATCTGCACATTGAGCTGAATCTTTGAGTAAAGTTAGTTTAGCGCGCGATCCAAAGAGCTTAGTCCGGACTATACCCGAGTGTATCTCTTTTGCTTGATGTCCTTCCCATAAGCACTATGTGGACTCAATTGAATCCGCGAAAAAGAAAATCTTGCTCTTTGCCCTTAGGAATGTGGACTGGGACCCTCTCGTGTCTTTATCTCGTTATGAAAATAGATTGTTTTTGTTAATCTTGGCGTCATGTGAGAAATATAGATTTATTCTCGATGTTTCCTTCTCGGTTAAGTTAATCAATGCTATGAACACATATTGACTCGTCAACATTACTTGGCGCAACAAACTTCAATGTTTCTTATCGTTTCTCTAGGAACTTTATTTTCATAAAATCCATCGAAACTAAATATTATTGAGGGCTTTCCAAATCGTTTGAAGTTCTTTGCTAAAATCTGTCGGCATAAGTAGCCGAGTGGGTAGAGGATCGCGTCTGACAATTCAACGACTGCGGGCTCAAATCTCAACTGCGGTGGAGTTTGCCATACCCGCGAACAATCTAAGCAATCTAAGTTATCTGGCAGCCTTTAAATTCACATATGTACACAACAAACAAATAAAAAAAAAAGAATTAGCTCCACACTCGATAATATTAGGTGGGCATGGTCGATTTTTTTTATTTCTGTAGAATAACTTTGTGGAAATTTATAGCACGTGTCTGTTCACACGCGGAATTTATGACACGTGTCTGTTCTGAGATGTTCTGGGTTTTGTTTGTATAGACGTGTGGACGTTGTAAGCATGTTCTTCTTCTATTTGGTCCATTTTCAAAGTCTTTTGCAAATTTATAGGCGATATCTTCTTTGTTTGCGAACGGGAGGATGCTTACCACAGACGATATATAGCTGGGAGAGAAAAGCACTCGGACATCCTTAGGTTTATTCCGAAATGGTAAACTGCTTTCTGAAGATTGCCTCTGCGCATTATAAAGGTATTGAAAAAAAATTGTAATATTGGATAGGCGTGGTCAATTTCTCACATTTTGGTACAGGTACTGCTGCATCGTTGAAATTTTTGTAGATTTTTCTTCTCTCTCTCCAGTTTATGAGTAAAGAGCAAAATACAAATTTTTATTCCTTTTTACAAAGCAGAGGTGTTCTCACTTTGCCTAGTACTATAGGCGTGCTCTTCGACCGATTTGCCAAGGTTTCCAATGCCGAATTTGAAGTTGATAGATTCGTTTTTGGCGGCCAGGAGAATCTTTACGATGGATATAACCCAGACGGGCAGACGGTCATCCTTAAATCGATTCAGAATTTGATGTGGTAATGAGTATAACGATACTATAGCATAACCGTTAGATTCCAGTGAATTTTACGCCTATATATACGTCTTTAGTTTTCGTCTTGAGGTATTGAGAGCAGCAGTGATGTGTCCACATGAAGAGATGATCTAATATCTCGGGTCTTTCCAACCCACTCACTTCATAACAATCATCTAATAAGTTTAAAGCTAAAATATTATGGTGCAGGCTTAATCTGCTTAAGTAATTACTGCTAAGCATTTTATTTCATCTTTAGCTCTTATGACGTGTAGATCGGTATGTAAAAGATGATTGCTTACAAAGTAAGAAGCATTTGCGATAAGTCTTAGGTTTCTGCAATATGTCTACGTTCGAAGTACTGGATGTCCTGCACAGTGGGATCTCATACGTTCATACTGGCCTTTAGAATGGTTTTGTAGAGTGAAACATTGCTCTTCAGAGTAAGCTTCGATTTTGGTCCTAGAAGACGATGCATTTTCTCTATTTTCATTTTTACTTCTTGCCGTTTTGACTGCACATGCTTACGAAAATTTGAACTGAGCTTGTTTGCCATTATTGGCTGCCAAGCTTTTGCATGTTTGCAACCTTTTACGGACTCACTCCCAACCAGGAGCCTTACAAGCTGTGAGTGTGTCTTTCAACCAGATGTGTGTATGCTTTTTCTCCCTCTCTTGTTCATTTTAGCTGAATTTCGTATGTAAATAAACAAATAAATAAATCAAATCGTATGCTTACTCCTCCTACGAACATAAGAAATTTTTATTGCTCCTACGGCAAAAACAGTAGCAATAAAGGTAATTATAATTATCTTTACCGTCTCCCATTGAGTTAGACTGTCGGGGGAAATTAATTTTACTTTCAAAAGTGAAAATGATATTCAACTTTTTGCGGTCAATGTCGCCACAGTGACGACAATGGCCAAATCGTCGTAGAAATCATTGTCGCCACTCTGGCGGCATGATGTCATGAAGAAGTAACGCTACTGTAGCAGACTAAAAGTAAGAGGCTTTTGGACTACACATATTTTTTATGGTAATACGATATTTTGGATGGAAGCAAAGCAAGATTGGAAGGAAGGACAATATAACATTCGAGGAATTTATCAAACAGCTATATATGTATATGAATAATATAGAAATGGTACTTGGATGATAATATGATCTTACAGCTTGAGACGACGGCGCGACTTTAGAACTTGAAGCTCGTCAACTTCTACCTAACGACTGACTCTTGTCTGCAACGTTACTTCGTTCGTTTCACTCTGTGGCCTGGTTTCCCAGGCATCTACCCTTTAACATACACCCAAACTCAAACCTGTCTTTGTGCGATGGATAGGGACCGCATAAAAGAGAACGCATAAAAAAAAACCGCAAAAAACCTCACGAGTAGCTGTAAAAATAGTTTCCGCAGCACAATTAAAAAGGGTTTTTTTTCATGCAGTGAATAAGGACCGCATAAAAAAGTCTTACGTAGAAAATAACTCCAAACCTTTACAAAATAACTAGGAATCGCCTTTTTAAACGAAATCAGGCCACGAGATTTGACAGCTATTTGGAATCTCGCGAAACCTTTTGTAACCTGATCTAGAAAATACACATGTGAACATTTCTCAATATTTTGTTCACATATGTACTTATTTTACAAATACGAAACGATTATCCTTTGTAGTCTGACAGTACACGGACTTTCTTGTGGTAAACTCGTTCAAGATCAATTTCGTCACTTGAAAATACTGCCTCACTGTTGACTGTTGTTTCACTAGACGGTTGCATATGTCTCGGTAGCCACATATACAAGATTGAAGCCCCCATTGGATTTTGGAATACTTCCAGAATTGGCATCGATTGCAAAAAAATTACGTCTCAACTTATAGCAAAGTTGGAGTCCTGCATAGATTTTGCCTGCTGTCATATAATCGGGTTCTTCTCGCCCATCAGCAATCAAGCTTTATCTTAAATCATTTCGACAAAATCATTTTCACCGCAAGTAATAAACCCGTCTCCGTCAATTACGTTCCAATTTGATCGAAATTTTTATATACCGCACAAAAACAGATTTGAGTGTACAAATATTCTTTTACTAAATGTTGTTCTCAATGGACGGAGGCGTAGGTATCCAGTGTAATAAGAGCCCGTGTCGTGCGCAAAAACTGACATAAAATTAATGTTGCAAGCTATGGTTGAATTACATTGATTTTAGGATCGACTTAAGAAAATATATAGAAATTTAACATAGAAAGTAGGAATAAGGGATAGGGACAAATTTGGAGAGATTTGCTTTCTTAATTGAAAAGTAAGTTAGTTCCACAAGGGGCACTAAAAGAAATGAAATGAACATTATCTGACGTCATGGCGTATAAAAGTGACGTGATGAGCGGATTCTCTTATATTGGGAATTTCACACATGTGATGTGAGATAACGTCCACCCGCTCCCAAGATCGTTCTTTTGCTCAGCTATTACTCTGCCTGATCTTGATTTAATTTTGCAAAACTGATCTGAAGAAAGTTTTGATTTACTCATCTAAGCAAAAATGTTTACTACGACTAATCAAGAGGGTTTAATGGTAAGGGCTTCAAGTGACTCTTAAAGTGGCAACGCAATTAAGAAATGCAAGTAAGAAAAAATTTAGCTTGACATGTGTCAAGTATTTCGCTTTGAACCTTCAAAATTGATTTAATGCGTGCTTATGGAAATTTATTCCAAGTTGAATATAACGTAATGCCGAAGGTCAACAAATTTTTTTTTGTTTTCTTTAAATTCATCGTTGAAAGCATTTTCAAGGCTTTGTTGTTGCCTTTTTAATCTTTTGACTTTTTTTTTTCTTTTTTTGCAAATTTTCGCTTAACGCATAAGCATATCCTTGCGTTGAAAAGGTTAAGATTAAGCTGTGTTGCTGTGTGTGTGTGTGTGTGTGTGTGTGTGTGTGTGGCTGGGTTGCTACGCTTTTTGCGCGAACATCTGAGATCAGAGGGCTTTAAATAAGTCGCTTTAATGCCTTTAGTAGTGCTTGCACCATTACCTTCGTATAGTCAAGTGTCAGAGCATTTCGCGTTATATGTTTGTGAAAAGTTGCCCTATTTTTTGTTTCTCTTTTTTTTAGATTTTTAAAGTGAAGCTTTTCAAAAATTTTAAAATTTAATGATTTAATGATTTAATGATTTGCATATAAACTTGTTTTATACCATTTGCAGTTCCTCTACACTGGCAAGCCGAACAGCAGCAGCGTAAATGACATTTAAAAACCAGATATTTTCCATTTGTTTTATTTCAAAGTAAAACAACATCAACAACATCAACAACAACTGTAACCGTAAAAAAAGGCAAAAAACTCTGAAAACAAATTAGCTAAGCTTGGCAAAGAAGGTAAAGAGAGCATAAGAAGTACAAGATTGTGTATGCACACACAATCGAACATATAAACATATATGTAAGCAAAACTTACGTTCCGAGCGAGCGAGAAAAAAGAGGTCAAAGCAAATGTTAACGCGTTTGTTATAATGTAACGTCAACATCGTACAACAGTAACAAAAAACACATAATAAATCGTCGACAACGGCAAACGGGAAGAAGCGACATCCTTGCCGATGTCAAGATAAGAGGAAAAAATAGAAAAAAAAAAAAAAAACGCCGCCACTCGCGTAACAACTAAACAACTAAATTTAAGGCAATCTCTGTTTTTGGAATGTAAACAAACAGAATTAAGTTCATGATAAAGTTGATGAAGATAGAAACGGCAGTAGCGAAAGAAGGCAACGACAACGACAACGACAACGTCAGCGACTAAACGACGAAGACAACGGCATACTGTGTCGTCAACATTTCGAGGGAATAATATCAACATTAGCTGGAAGTTACTCTAAACGACGACAATGCATACGTTAGGCTGGCTTGGTTTAAGAAGAAGTTGATAGCAAACTGGTTTAACAATAATAACAGCAGCAGCAACAACAACAGCAACAGCAACAGCAACAGCAACAACAACAATAACAACAATAATAATAATAATAATAATAACAAGAAGAAGAAGAAGAAGAAACATAGTAATAACAATAATAGTAGTAGTAGAGACAGCTGCAGCAGTTATAACTTGTTTAACAACAACTGTGTCAAATGTGAGCATACAACGGTTAACAAAGGCAACAACGAAAGCAACGAAAATAAAACCTTTTGATATAATAGAGGCAATAATAAGCTCTTGTATCGCGTACAACAACAACTGAAAAGAAAACTAAAGTCAGAGTAGAAAAATTGGCTGTTGGTTGGTTGGTTGTTTGTTTTTTTCCTCTCTATTTATTTTTTATTTTTTTTTTGTTTTTATTATCCAGCAACACAAAAGCCCCATGAATTTTCTTACGCTTACTGGCTTTTGCTAAAGCTTTTTTTTTTTCTTTTTACCATTCACTAAGTCAACGTTACATGAATAGTGAATGGAGATGCGATTTACGGGCATAGAATGCTCAGTTCCGTTTCTTTAACGTAAGAGCGAGCATACATACACTCATATACACCTGCATAAGCGTTTTTTATAAACAGAAAAATATAATAAAACGTGTAACGCGACGGACGAGCGCACGAGAAGGAAGCGAAAGTTGTTAAAAGTCCCAATGGACGGAGAACAATGTGTGCATAAGCATGAAAATGAATTACGACAATAATTAACAAGAATACAACGGCATACAAAATAAACACACATATACATACACACACACACACGCGCGCACGAAAGTAACAAGGATCTCTTCTTTGGCTGTTTCTTCATCATTGTCTTCGTCTTTTTCGTTTCTACACCGCACTCTGCTCTACAAACATTAACAACATAATCAACACCCGCGTAACAGGGTAATCTGATGCGAAACGAGTAAAACGGAAAAGGAAACAGGAACGAAATCAGCAGCTACTAACAGCCAATTAGCAGCAACAAGAGCAGCAACCGAGAAATTATCAAAACATTATTTACATACGACACACATATCAGTGTATCCCCATCATCGTCAACATAACTGGCAAAGTTGATGCTTGGAGCACTCGTCCTATACCGAGTGCCATTATCATCCAAGTTAATGTAAATTATTGGCAAAAAAAAAAAAAAAAGAAAAAAGGAAAACACAAAACTGAATTTCTTCTATTGTAACGTAAGCTGTGTGTTTATGGTGTGGAGACTTGTAAGTGTGTAAGCGTGTAAGCGTGTAAGCGCGTGATTTCCTTTGCCATCTGTTGGTATTCACAACGCCAACCCTATAGAGAAGAACTGCCACATATACATATACATATATATATATATATATATATACATATGTATATATACCTATATATATATACATATATATACCTTTTATCTCATAATGAACATTCTAAATAAAGTGAGCAAAAAATTACGTTGGCTACGTTGGTCTACCATATTTGCCATTTTATTTTATATGTTCTTCATTGGACTCATACTGCACAATACCACATATAAGCTTCAGAATTCCCTAAAAAGCCAACCAAGCCATCAGCATCATCAACATAAACAACCATTATTTCAACAGTTGCGGAGCACACATGGTAAATGGCGGGGGCGAGACGAACGAGACGAGAAGCAGCCGAATGGAAATAATGTGTTGCCTTTAAATTACAAAACAAAAGCATCATTATCACGGACAGTGCAAGCGGCGGCAGTCGCAGTGGCAGCGGCAGCGGCAGCAGCACCCTCGGCATCATTATCATCGTCATCATCATTAACGTACTTACCAGTAGGCAACGGTGATGGCAGTAGTTCCTCTTCAGTTCGTATCGATGTGACAACACTGAAACGCCACAAAAGCTATGCTTCACCGGAAACTGTTATATTGGTGGCAAGTTCCGTTAATGAAAAGCAAATTTTGGAAAAAGCATTTAGACGGTAAGTCAACACACCAACAGAAAAAACAGCTAACACAGATTTAAAAAAAAAAAAAAACACGAAAAACAAATAAGAATACCGTACACATCTTGAAGCGAACCTTAGGTACCCGCCTCGTCTACCCCACACCGTATAAAGTGAGGAGATGGGAATCACTTATTTTTGTGGTTTGTAAATGAGGGTCCACTGTGTGATGTTCACTATCAGAAGAAATGTTAAGATCAGTGTAGCTCTAGTTTTACCCTGGGGGGAACTTAAAATGGTTGGAACCTCAGCAATATTTGTCGTAGGTAAATCGATAAAAAGCTTTATTTAGGTATATCCTTAGATTTTTAGGAGTAAGCGAACGTATAAGCAAACTATTTAATAGGCTTGGAATGTCTTGAGAGAGTTAATAAAAGGCAAACTCAGGCAAGCAAGTCAGTAAGTTTGAGGTTGCGTTATATGTTTTGTGGGATTTTTATTACATCTTTCTGGGAGTTACCAACCGTATAACGTATGAAGCACGACTCTTATCTTGCCTTGGCGAGTATAAAAATAACACATAAAAATCCACACAATAGCGACCATCAACATACATATGGGTTACGTGCACTACACAGTGTAATAGCAAAGTCTTCGTACACACTAAAGGCACTGCGTATAGGTGGTCGCTTGTAGCATGCGCAAGTAAGGGCTTGTAGAATTTTCTATTAAGTGCGTTTCCGTGTTGTTTGCAACTAGGTGTAC
Source organism: Glossina pallidipes (assembly GCA_000688715.1). Lineage (NCBI taxonomy): Eukaryota > Metazoa > Arthropoda > Insecta > Diptera > Glossinidae > Glossina > Glossina pallidipes. Next base: position 171,422 of record KK499954.1, read on the forward strand.
GGCCTGAATAAATGCTATGTTGTGTCATTTGTCCAAGACCTTTAATTCGGGAAATTTGTCTGTCCTCTACCCGAAAATGGAAACTAAACGATAAATACATGTTCGCATCCAAAACCAGGCATGAACGCATCGCATTTCGCCCTTTCGTAATTCCTTTACGAGACGTCCAATTCGAAAGGCTAACAAGAACGCCATGTTGACGCAAACCCGTTGGCAGTTTACAGTCTAACAAGCAAAGGTATGTGACACAGTCCAAGATCTTACGTGAATTAATTGGAAGAAGGCTGCAGCTCAAAGTCTAACCAAAGGCTTCCCTCGGAATGGTCACGTATCTAGGCGGTGTGAAATATTTTATAATGACCTCAGTCGCAGCAAAAGCATACAGCTTTACTGGAAAAAATGCCTGATCTACCGAAAAGCGGCAGAAGTACTCAATAAGGAAGACGCTATATAATATGTCTGAGTCTGGTGGATGGAATGCGATTTGCGAGTCTCGAAGTGATGCCTACCCTCATCGAGACTCGGACCATCTGTGCAATAAATGAACAGGTGGCTTTGGCAAATGAAAATATCGCAAATAGCAAAAGTTAAATGGAAAAGTCTAGTCCCGACAAAAAGTTTCCCACCAAGGGACTTTCGCCTGCAAACATGGGAGTGCCTTGAGGTAGCAAATATTATAAAACAGTGCAATGCCGAGCAGTCTTCGTTTTCTCCTCATGGTGCTAGCCAGAGTCCCAGACTCGCACATTACCTTCCCCGCTTTACCTTGGGTACACGATCCATGCACCCGGTGCAAGCTTGAGTTAGAAGATATGCTAGCACTTTTGTAAGTGTCTGTATGCACTAAAATTTTCATCACCATTTTATGTTTAGGTAAAATTGTCATTTTGTGTGGAAGGTGTGTGTTTACATAAATTCTGATATCTGTATATATTGTATATGCAGAGTTGACGTTCACTTTATGCAAAATTTTCTCACTTTTAGTCATATATTTAAACTCGCGAATATGTATGTAAGCGTAAGCATACGTGTGTGTGTGTTTGTAAAATTTTATACATTTATTCAAATTAATATTAAAATGCAGCCATTAAACTCGGAAAGCAAAGTTTTCTGGTCGACTGTTGGTTGTGTTGTTATCATTTTAACCTAAAATAATTGATTTTTTTTTTATTATTTTTTAAATGAAATGTTTACACGCTCTGATCTATTTATTGTAAACACTGCTGCAGAGAATTAGAATTTTTAAAATATTCGCAAGCACAGTGTTCAAGTTGTTTGAATTTTCACGAGCTACTTTAGGCGTGTTTTTAAAATTATCCTACGGACTTTGTTTGGCGATATATATCGAGCTTTAATTTTCTATCTCAATTTACTTCACAATGTAAAAAAGACGGACCAACTAAGGATTAGTCAAAAAAATGCAATAAATACTTTATCTGAGATCTCTTTGAAGCTCAGGGCAATCAAAGATTTTTCAGTCGAATGGCAGCGATAACGGCAAGCGAGGCGCCTCACAACTAGCAAAAAATTAGTTCAACTTAGAGCTGAAAGCTTGGGAACGATTTAAACCGGACGCGGTCTACCTGCGCCTTTAATTATTTAATGTCCCTGCGTTTAGGATAATCACAGCCACAGCCACAATACACCATAGGGCCATGTCGGGCCATATCTCAGCTCAGTCAAGATTTAGTCCCGTCGCAATCTGAGTTGGGCATCCTCACTACCTCTCCCCTCCCCGTTCTCGAGGTTCGATGTGTAACGCTTTTGGATTAGTGACATTACATGACCTATCATAGTCACCCTCGCATTTCGATTGTCCATTCATCTGGACTTGCTATCCAATTAATGTCTAAGGACCAGGTATAATTCCATATGAAACCAGAAATGCCGGGCATCCAATCACACAACTACGGGCTAGAAAAGCCAAGAGCCAAGAGCGTGCACCCGACTTTCATAAGAGGTCAAAAGGTTGTTTCTTTGAATATTTTGACATTTCTTCTTATATAAAGTGTACAAGTGATGAGTATGTGGAAAAAGGACGAGCTTTTATGAGGAGGAGGCTTCTGACCGCAACAAAATTGTTAGCACCATTTTTAACATACACAGACACACGCTTTGATATTTGAAAGTTTAGCGTCCACTTGGAAAAGAACGCAATTCTAGAGACCTTCGGAAGTGGCATTGTGCGGAAAAAGGGGCCGCACATAGTCATTTACTAGATTTTAGGGAATTGCCAGTAGAATTCAACAACTTAATGCGTTTTGTCGCAATAAAAAATTGAAGAATGTGGTAAAAGGTATTTTATGGGAAATGTTGTGCTTTGCCAAAACGTGTATTCTCTGCCGAAAAAGCAACCGATCTTGCGGAGCTATCTACAGACGGGCTTTTTTTATATTCATCACCAAAAGACGAAGATATGCTCTCCTTGTCGAAACGTTTGCAGCACGGCATCGGTTGAAGCACACGGCCCCAGTACGACATGAACTAACCACTAAGTGAAAAATTTTGCAACTATATATATATATATATATAGCATGGACGATTCTTCCGTACCTTCGGCTATGCCTGGCAAACATTATAGATGCGGTCACTGTCTTATATGATTGTCGTGCGTGAAGAGACAATGTTCATCCATTCGGCTCCAAACTGAATTCATCTAAAGGAATAATGGCGGATGATTACAACGGGAAGCATAACCGTTTCGCTAAAATTTCATGAGATTATGATTTTTGGCATTTTGTGCCCGCTTTTGCCATTGTAACAATAGTTCTTGTTGGTGTCGGTCCCTCTTTGATAATATTATCCATAGGCTTTAGGTTACAAGTCTTCACGGAATTCTCTCTTCATTGTTTCGCAGATTTTCACGTGCATCGTTTCAATGACCTCTTCTTAAAAACATGAATAGCGCAGTCTTGTATTATTTCCTACGATTTAAACTTCATTTAAAAATTTATTATATAAAAGTTTAAAATAATGTCCACTTTAATTACGCAAAGCTTTTCCGCAAACTTTATGTGCCAAATAAATGCCGTTTTCTGTCAAAGAGTTACTTTGTGAAATTGCAAAAAAATTGCTCTCGACTCATGATGCACGATGACAAATCAGTTCGTTAGTCGATAATTCGAAACACACACACCCTTGCGTAAAGCAAAGCTCGGAAGCTATCAAAGTCAATGGCAAAATCAAAATGTCCTTAGTATGTGGACGAAATAATTGAGTGTAACTTCTGCAGCCCAAAGATCTCATTACTAAGGTCCAGATATAAATGAATTTCAACAAATTTTTCTAATAATTGCGGTTTGTGAGTTGAACATGAGAAAACAAGACAGACGGACGGACGGATGGACAAGCTTAGATCGATTTGGTATAATGGAAGGTGGATGTACCTCAAGTCCTTCTGTGTATTGCGTGCATTCGTACAAACTTAATATGCCCTTGCATCACAAAAGATGTAGGGCATAAAAAGTCTGCAGTATAAACAAAGAAGAGAAAAATATTTCGATTGAAAAAATGTGCAATGTAGATTTTTTATAAGAACATAAACGGATCATAGAAAGTTATTCGAAAGTAAAGAGAGAAATTTGTTCAGCTTTTCAATTGCAATACTTAGTAGTTCGGCTATGCTGAAGAAGCATAAGAGGCTTAATATTTAAAATGATATTTTTATTATTTTTCTCTCAATTGTTTCTAAAACATTTTAAAATTGAAAACAAATTTTTCTCAACTGCTTGCTTTCCTTCTTCTGCAAAAAACCAAAAAAAAAAAAAAAAAAAATATGCTACTAAAAAATATTAAAGGAACGCCGATAAATGCGTTTAACTACTTACTATACGCAAAGAGAAAATAATTATAATGTTATTATAAAATTTAAGCTTACACATAGACACTTGCACTTACATGGTAATATGGTAGGCAACATACAAACAAAATTTATGAACATTTAATAATAAAAGCCAATTAAATAATTTAATCTGTGGCATTGAGAAAGATTCCTATCATTGAAATGGTTATTATTTAAGCATCAATAAATTCTCTCATTAAGCATACGTATGAGAGGATAATAACAAGTACAACAAACTCAGGTATAATAAACGTGTTACACATATGCTATACAATCGCATACAATACAATGTATGCTTGCCAACGATGCATGCTTGCATGTGAAGGCATAAAGCTATAAAGCAATACGCTCAACATATACGTATGCAAGTTGATCATAAAAAAGCTTATTTACTTAATGCATTGTTCACATACACGTAAATGTTTGTTTACAAATGTAAGTGTGTGTGTGTGTGTATGTACATAAGTTTACAAATTAAGTAACTATCTTGGCCAGTGTCAGCGAAAGTTTTAACCTTTTATCCACACACACACACCGAGATGCACATGCACATATGTATGCTCGTCTGCATGACATACACATATATAATTAAAACTTTTAAAGATTGAAATTGTATCACAAAATTACTTAAATGTTATTTTAATTGCTTCTGGTGGGGCACCGACGTAGCATCTGAAATACAGGAATAAACTTGTTTGCATTTTGGATTATTATCCGCAAACATTAAAATTTAGTACATAAAGGAGAGCATGCATGCTCGTTCGCTTCTTTTTTTCTCCTTTTTTTTTTATGCAGAAGCATTCTCGCTTGCACGCATAGACAAAATGTTAAATAGAAAGCAATTTAATTTTAAATGTTTCATGCAGTGATTAAACGAAATTTAAGCATGGAAAAATCGAGACATGCACCCACACTTACATGTATGCCCATATGAAAGAAAGCACAAGTGTGTGTTTATATCTAAATAACGCCCCAATAATTGTGCAATTAAAAGCATAATAACAGCAAGCGGAATAATTTATCGTTAATGTGTAACGAGAGCACTCAACGCGCTACGAAAGGGATAGAGGCACATACCGCACGGGTTGCATATACGCACACACACACACACACACACACACACACACATACATACTTACACACATATCCTACCACCAGTTAGCTAAGGGACATATGTATACGTCTTATGTATGTTTGTATTACGTTGGCCTGCACCTATAACTAAAAGTGGGTGCGGATATGTTTATGTGTGTGCGTGTGCAACTATTTTTGTTTTTCCTTTTCTTTTTCCTTTTTTGTTGATAAGGAGACAACTCAACACATACACTTGCACATTTGGTAACCACATACAATAACATTTGGTTTTCCATGTACTACTACTACTACTACTACTACTACCACTACTACTACGGTACCGTCCGTCTGTCTCTGCTTGTATCTAAAAATGCCTGCAGTTGCCTGTAAATGTTGTTTGTATATGCGTTTGTGTTAAAGTACTATACGTTAGCGAGAATTGTGCTGTAAAATTAATGTCATTTAAACACACCCCTGGCAGACAACCTAAGTATAAAATAGCTGGTTGTGCACAAAGACTCGCAATTGCAAGAATTTTTAATGCAAGATGCTTGTTCGTGCGTATACGCGTGTGTGCGTGTACGTCTGTCTCTGTGTGTGTGTGTGTCTAAGTGTTGGGGGACATGGTTACTTTCCTTCTTGTTTTTTTTTTTTTCTCCTTTTGTCTCGCTTTTCCAGTCACACATATAACATTACGAAAGTATGAGTTGTGGCAGGAATAAAAGGATAAAAATTTAAATGGCAAAAATATGCAAAAATTCCTTTAAAGAAGTTATGCGACAATTGTTTTTGCCAAGATAAGTTGTTTGATAAGAAGGATATTCTTTAAATATTTATCTTTAACTATGCTTGACATAAATTTTAGATATCTTTACAAGTGACATAAACCGGTCTGGACACGCTTACGACTGTTCTATCCGAATCATCAATATCTATTTTGTCCCCTCTAAACTAATCCCCCTCAGATGTAAAGGGCTTTTTGCAAAGCTCTTCGAAAGATGCGGTCTGTGTCTCCTTAGTCATACGTCCTTCCATGGGTCTCTTCAATTTTGGGAACAGGTAAAAAGCGCAAAGCACCATCTCTACTCAAGGCCGTGACTTAGGCATGATTATTTCGTTGCTTTTGGCAAAAAATTACGAAGAAACAGTGGCGTGTGATCGGGCGCATTGTCGTGGTGTAACATCCACGACCGATTGTTCCACAATAACGAGCATTTTCTTTTTCCTAATGCTTCACGCAAACGACTTCCTCACTGACTGTACGACCTTCTGGCAAGTACTCACGATGCACCACGTCATTGTAGTCGAACAAAACAGTGAGCGAAACTTTCACATTTGGCCGAAATTGGCCTGTTTTTCTCGGTCTTGGCTCGATTTGCTTGCCGATTTCGACGTCATAACCATGCAGCCATGTAGCCATGTTTTGCTTTTTACTACGCCGGACAGGGTTGCGCTGGCGGGTTTCATAAAAATCCTAAAACTGGAGGGCTAAGGGCATGGACGAGTACAATAGATCTTCTAGGTCGCGCCACGTCTTCCCCACGTAATTAATAATGAGAATAAGACTGCAAAGCGGTCTAGGATATTAGAATTTTCTATGCTTGCAGGGCGGCTATCACGTACGCTCTCACGCTCTTGTATTCAGCTGTTTGGCAAAAACGAAAGCTACCTTTCAGCCACATGATTACCTCTCTGATCATCATGGTAATACGTCAAGCAGTGCTATAAACTTTGTAATCAGTTATTTGTATTTGTATTTGTATTTTTTTTCGATTTGCACAAACGAGTGTAAACAAAAGCGAAAACGGATGAATGGGAAAAATTGACGAAAGCTTGCATAAAAAAAGCAATGAAATGTTTATGTAAATAAATTTATTTGATTGAAAGGTTAATAAACAAGTAATTAAAAATGTAATCAAGAAAAGCAAATAAAGATAAGAAAAGCAGCCTGTGAGTTGCATATCTTTTTTCCTGCTTTTTTTCAAAGATTGTTTACACAAAATACTTACTATTTCTTGCTTTGCTATAAACTATGCTCGCATTAATATATTTGTAAATATTTCTCTTGCATACGAATTGATATGAGTGTAAGGGGCCAAAAAGGCAAAGCCCGAACCCTAACTCAAGGTAATGTAGATTATGTCAGTCGTTTCCCATGAAGGATCTGGAAATCGTATAAATTTGATCTGTTCCTGAACAATAAGCGAATCATTCTCAATGATACCCACCTAACTGTCGGTCGGTCTTTCCATCAATTGTGCTGGTAAAAATTAGCTCAAACGGATAAGAATTTTAACTTTGTTTGGAAATTGAAAAAGTATTTGGGAACATAAATAAATACCCGTTTGTTTCGTTTCCTTTTAGGGCCGATAAAAATCGTGACAATCTACTAAACATTCAGGAGTTGGCTCAATACATAAATAAAAATATTGTTGATCATATTGACGAAGCTATACGATTAAATCCCCGCGAATTTCGACGGGTTGATATCTCCCCCGCTGACGGTCTTATCACATGGGATGAATATCATCGTTTCTTTTTGAAAGAGCACGGCATGACTGAGGCCGATATCGATGAACATAATGAAATTAAACATACCGGCCTCAATCGGAAAGCTCGCGAAGATATGATGCGCGATAAAGCGAGATGGTCGGAGGCAGCTCGCACAGATTTATTTACTTTAACCATCGATGAGTATTTGTCCTTCAGACATCCAGAATCGAGTATATCGAATTTATTGGAACTGGTAGATGATCTGTTGCGACAATTCGATCAAGATGGTGATGAACAATTGACAATAGAAGAATTTTCGGAAGTAAGTGGCGACGACGACGATGATCTAATACGTAAATCATTGATATCGAAGACGATGGTGGAACGCCGCGAAGAATTCAAGCGTATAATCGATAAGAATCACGACGGGAAAGCTGACAGGGGTGAACTGCTAAATTATGTAAACCCCAAGACTCCGAGATATGCTCTACAAGAGGCGGCGACTCTCTTCAGTCTATGTGATGAAAATCACGATAACAAATTATCATTGGATGAGGTAAGTTAATAAAGGAATGTATAAAACAAATGTCCTCCATAAATTATTAATTCATTCTTTCTTTTTATTCGTCTCCTTTCATCATTTCTAGATGGCGGCAAACGCTGAAATCTTTTTAACCTCGAAAATGATCGATACGGCCCATAGTTTTCATACAGAATTTTAATTAAGCGATTAACTCAAGTTCGTAGACTTAAGAGGAAAAAAAAAGAAAAAAAAAAAGAAAAGGAAAAGAATTCAAGAAAACAAACACACAAATTCACTCTTAACTTTTGCTGTGACACTTTAACATATCGCTCTCGTTCACATTTGCTCTCTACATTTTGTAAATATGAAAAACTTGATATATAAAATCCAATTTATTAAATTGTCTGTATGTATGTATGTATGTATGTATGTACGTATATTTGTAGCGAGTTTCATTTACTTATTTGTGGCCCCATTGTCATATAAAACGTTTCTTATTCCAGGTTATCTTGTACTTGTACATTTTGAATGTTCACATTCAGTCATATTGTTGCTGCCGTCTCTCTAAGGACTTTATAAGTGATATTACATAAGAATATGTTAAAAGCTTTCCATTTTGATTAAAGATTGACTTTACTTCAATTCTTGTATTTTGTTTTTTCTCCTCTTTCTTTCACTGCATACACACTTGGCAGAGTGCGTGTGTGTGTGTGTGTGTGTGTGTGCGCTTGTGTATGCATTGCCGGTATATTTGTATTTGTTTAATTGCAGTTAATTAAATAATAATAATAATAATAATAATAATAATAGTAGTTATGTAAGCAATTACTTAAACACTATGCATAGATTATATATATGACATATACACATCCTTTCATATTATAAATATATATACATACATATATATAAATATATAGATGAAATTTTATTAAATAAAGCAAACATAAAAAGATTTTGTAGAAAATTTAAAATTTAACGACTCTTTGCGTCTTATTGTGCAATACATCAAACCTACTAACTATCATGGGCAAGCAATTAAGCAAGATTTTAAATGGTTTACCTCGAGACTGCTGTTGAAGTTTATTCTTTTTAGTTTTTTACTTTTGAAATAAATCTTTAGGAAATTTGTAGAGAATATGCTCGATATGATGCAGAGCTATCAAGACCAACTTTTTAACTCAGCCTTCTCTGCATCCTCTGCATATTGCTGAGACGGCCAAACGACCCATTTTACGTAAAAATATTTCTTTATTCTTTTAAACCTAAGTGCATATATAAGGTGTCGGAAAATTTACGCAAGATTTGAATTTTCCCCCACTGGTGCGGTAATGTGTAGTAAATGTGCAATAAAAATGGAACATTACACGAGATGATATCGATGTGAACGATATATGGTTTCAACAAGACATTTCCTTGTCGTGTACTCTCCAGCTTCGACGATCACAATTGGCTCTGGATTTCTTTTTATCGAGTGATTTGCAGTCAAAGGTCTAGGGCAACAAGCCCTACGCATCCAATGCAAATGCAAATGATCATAGAAAATTTGAATACAATAGAGCTTAGGCGCCACTATTCTATGCCCACTAACACTATTCTCGACACATTATGATACAATAAAAGAATTACAAGTAAGCAAAATAACTCTTTTTCTATTCAATTCAGATCTTGCTCAGAATTTTACGTATTAGGTGTTTGCAAAAGTATGGATCACTTTTGCACTTGAAAAAGGAATTTATTGAGAAAAACTGGTAGAATGCATGTAAATCGAAATATTTTCCAGCATTTTCTACAACGTTTTGCCATACTTCTGGCAACATGGCGATATCGTGTCGAAAGCATTTACATTGACTCGGCAGCAATCCACCCATTGACCCATTTTCGCACTTCTTCAACTTTCCAGACCCGCGTGCCAGCTAAGCCATGTTGCACCGATCTGATCAAGTGGTAATCAGAAAGCGTCATGTCTGCTAAGTAGGCGAAGTGTGCCAGAACTTCCCTTTCCCCTTGCAATAGTGTATCGTGGGCAAATCTTGCAACAGGTGGCCAAAAAATAGCATTTTCATTCAATTCCCGTCGTCATTTTTAACCCTTGAAACCAAAACCGACAATTGGTATATGGTGAAGTAGCATCACCATAAGCCTCTGAAAGTGTTTGGCGGGCTTCAGCAGCAGATTTCTTCAAATAAACAACAAAACTGATGAGTTTGGAAGAAGAAGAATATTGATCACTCCACTGTTAGCGTCTGCATACATTGAATAATGAATTGAACGCCAATAATACTAAATGGAAAAGTGTTTTTTTTTTAGGTAGAGGAAGTTCAAGATCATCGAATTTAATCATTATGTACACCGGTATTTGCCATTTCTTTATCATTTTTACGTAGAGAAGTCTCTGATTAAAATTGTTGCAAACACCTAATATTAACAAGTAAGAACATTGCCCTACACCACCTCGCCTAGTACAGTCACTACCTTGTTTTGGCAATAATTCATGAAAAGCTCGCACATTGAAGGAAAAATGTGCGAAGGATGCGAACTATTTAATTTACTTCCTAAAAGCTTTACTATTTTTCAATTTCCGTCCTAGAAAACTAGACATTAGACGTTCTTTCCCCAAAAAAGGCACTTTTTTCCTTACGACCTTTACATTTGTTACCTATGCGATCCAAATTCCTTACTGAGGATAAGGGTCTACTTTTCGTGAGAATCCTTATATGCGATATTATCCAGAACTTGATGTCTTTGTGAATTTATTGGTAATGAACTAATTTTCACCATGAAATATTGAATAAGGCGGGCAAAATTTGTCATATTCAATTCGGAATGATGGAATACTATTACACAGCGAGCTTTGTCGAATTTTGACGCGAGGACAATCGCTATTCAAAATGGTTGCGATCGGGCCACTTTTTTGAACTTTCTCCATACAACGCCCTATTCTGAAAAGTCCTTTCTGGGAAAAAAATTGCAATGTTCCAGATTTCTCAGCGAAAGTGGCTAAGTGGGGGTATTTCACTTCTGCGTGTTGTACAATTATTGTAATTGTTGTTATATGGGTACCGGAGCGCACAGAATACACGTTCGAGTATACGTGGGTTCATCTGCTTAAAGAAGAAAAAACAAATTTTGAAAAAGCAGAAATCTTCTCACTTCACGTAGTAGTGTAGGCATGTCCTTCAACCTATTTGGCCCCTTTTTAATAGTGACCTGGGTGCAAGCACTTTCAACGTTTTTGCCAAATTTTAATCAGATAACTTCACCTTTCCGACCCGAGAAGTGTTCGCATCAGACGTTATACAGAGGGGTGGATAGCCAGGCGGACATGCTTTCTTACACAACTCGTAAAACGTAAATTTTCCATTATTGATTTCACAAAAGAAGAAGAATAAGAATAAGCCTCAGAGTGAGGTTAAATCTTATGATCTTTTATTAAACTTGCTTTCCTGACATGCAAGCTTCCGGTCGCCATTTCGCACACGTTCAAAAGTCTGACCTTACTGAAGTTCCGCACATGACTTTATCGATTGTACAATGTGTATCGAATACAATGTGAAAAAAGGCCGTTAGAAAGTGTCGAATTATCTTCTTCTTAACAGTCCTTTTAGTCTGTGTAATCTGGCTACTAAGTAAATGTCAGGCTGATGGGTTTTTGCCTAGCAGTGTAATCGATGTGAGTATTAAACCGAAGAACTTGGAGAGTGGAGCGGAACAAGGTAAGTCCTTACTTCTAAATTACATTAACTTGACGAATTAATACTTTTCCAGCAATCCAATCAATATGGGTGCAGGGGATTAGATGGCAAAAAGTTCATTGAAATTGGAGACTAAAGAGTATAAAATAAATTATATATAAAAAGAGTAGAAACATTGGAGTGGACCACGTCCCATCGTTCATGTAATGGTTTTTTAAAACAAAGTTTTACATGAGAAGTAGTCCAAAAAGTGGTCAGATTCGGATGTCTTCGTTGTTAGGATGCAATGATTTGTAGGTTGAACAGAAGAATACAAGATGGAAAGACGGACATACAAGCTTAGATCAGTACAATAAATAGTGGATTTATTTCAAGTGCTTCTCGACATTACGTACGTCCGTATAAACTTAATATACCTTTGCACCGCAAGTGGTGTAGGGTATAAAAATTTTATTTAAAACAAGCTCTTACTTAAGTGGACTAAAAGACGGACAAAAACTTTTATGCCAGTCACTGTTATGTGACTATAGACAATAGTTCGCGGCATTTTTGTGAGTAAAGCTTACACTTTAAAAATTTAAGCGACTGTGCGTAAATTTCATTCCGTCATTTTGATCCCAATCACTAGAATAAAATTTATTATCCATCTTTCACTTCATCTAAATAAAAGTTTATTTTAAATATAATTTGTCGTACATTGTGTAATTTATGATATCCCTACCTTATTATATACTTACTTCACTTATAGCATAAGAATATATGAAGTTTATGCGAATGAGTACAATACCCAGAAGGACTTGATATAGATCCACTTTTTATTATGCCGACCGATTTCGAAACACTTTCTGAATCGATCTAAGCTTGTCTATCTGTCTGTCTGTCTACCTGTCTGTACGTCTAATGTCTGTTCATGCAGATTGCAAGTTTTGGAACACATTGATTAAATTTGACACAAGGACGACAAGACTATTAAAAATAGTTCGTACCGTAGCACTTTTTCGATCACTTCCTATATAACATTTTTGGACATTTGTCCTTACATGAATAACTGTGTTAAGTGAAGCAGGTTAGTAGGTTATTTAATACTGGGCCATGGCCTACGACAATTTTTCAAGCTCGGAAAACACACTATCTTGAGGCGAATTTATTATTATTATTATTATTATTATATAAATTTAGCCAGAGAATAAATTCTAAGACTAAAGTCTTAAAGCACTAGCATCTAAGGCTTTCGGCTTTTATTTATTTATCTATTTATTTTTTTTTTATTAATATTATTATTATTTTTATTATTAAAAAACTCTACCGCACTTGAGGTTTGAACCCACGACTATTGAATTGCTAGTCGAGACTCTTGCCTACTCGGCCACTCAGGCGGATGAGTAAGAACATTATAGTCCGGCCAGGCCGAATATTATATACGCTACACCACATTGTCTAACACAATTCTTATTTTTGTATGAAAATAAAACTTGCACTTTTCTGCTCTACAAGGGATCAATTTTCGTGAAAATCCTTATTAAGGAGTAGGACAACTATTTGTGATGCCGAAATACTGCTAATTAGCCACTTCTGCTTGGAAATTTTGGAATTGCAATTTTTTTGTCATATAACAACTTTTCAGAATAACGCGTTACATGGGGAGTGAACGAAAAAGTGGACCGATCTGAACGATTTTCAATAGCGTTAGTCCTTGGGGCAAAACACGTTCGTGCACCAAATTTCATCAAAATATGTCCAAAATTGCGACCTGTAGCTTGAACACAAATTTACATGGAAAGACATCACACGGGCAGACGGACAGACAAGCTTAAATCAATCCATCAATCATTATGATTCTGAATCGATCGGTATCTGCTTCTTAGCAGACTTAAAAAATAAAATCTTAAAACCCAAAGTTTAGATAAATTTATTGAAATGTTGGGCATCAACGACAGCTCTCGTTAGGTCCTCAATCAAATTCATACTTGAATTTCCTCTTAATGGACAACTAATCGTGTAGGCTGCATGATGTCTCGTAGGAAATCTCCTCCGATAATTAGATGAACAACAAAAAAAAAAAACAAAACGAAAGAAGAAACACTCTGTATACAAGTTCAAGAACCTAACCTAAAATGAAAGCATTACGAATAACTTTACTTTACTTTATATCAAGCTAACAAATGTTGAAAGCATTTATGCATAAAATTTGAATATGATTTACGTTTGGACATGCATTCTAACCACACGTGGATATATAAATAAGAATGCTTTTAACGGGTTTCCTCCTTTACTGCCATTGCCATTTATTTACGTTGATAGACGAGTTACTACGTGTGCCCTATTTTGTTTGCATTAGAAACCATAACCATTTCTCACAAATGTTAGGTAACGAGTGAATGTATAAACGAAGCACGGAAACATAAGCAATCATACCCACACATTGCAAACTGTAATAAAATTATTGTCAAAAGCATTGAATTCCCTATGAACGAACATTTACTTACTCAAGCAACTGCACCAGAAACACATACGACGCATATTACATATACATACAGACGATTCATATGAGCTGCCTATTGCTCATACTGCCGTTCGTATGAATTTATTTATTTATGAAATATACGCTCGGCGAATATTTTCTCGGAAAGCTCTGAGTGTACCTGTGTACCTGAATTTTTGGTACGTATTCCTTTGAATATATTAAATGCGAACGTCGCGATGTGCATGCACTCGCATGTATGCTACTGTATGCTACGTAAGAGATGAATTGTATTTTTCCAATCATATGCACGCAAAGTGCGCACATAATAGCAAAGCACGCAAACTTGCAGTTATGGTAAGACAACGAAATATTTTGTTTATCCCTTTCAGAGTTTGTCTCTGTTTCCGCTGCTATTGACGTAAATATTAAATTGGCTTTTATATAAATGTTTGAATATATATATCACAATAAATATGGATATTTGTGTAGGCGTATGTACAGAAAGCAGAGTTTCTAAAACTCCACAGACAAGTGGAGCAGCATGCGAAGCTTCAGTGTCGCAATTGTCAATAAGTTGGGAAGAGTAGGATGTGAATGCAAATTTAGACAAGCGCTTGTTAACTTAAGCTTTACAGCTTCACCACACACGGTTCCAGCGACATTTCGGGGGACCAACATCGACGACATTCGAAGAGTTTGCAATGGATTAACGTTCCACATTAAAATATGCTAAGAAAAAGCAGATAACCGTTTCTTTAGATCTCAAAACTATTGCAGCTGCTAGCCCGCTAAGAAGCAGAAGACTTGGCCGGGCAATATGTGTGCGGATTCCCTATCACGTTAGTTAATCCAATTTTTTTTTTGTTTTCGTTATCAAATCTGGAAAGTTACACCATACAAAGGCATACTTGTGCTGAGAGATCTTACATGAAGTTGCGCTCAAAAATTGGACTTTCTTGGTGAGCATGTCCAACTTCCATCCAAAGGTATTAGATATCAGGACCTTGTTTCTACAACTCCTCTATGAAATTCACACCTATCTGGTTCAAATTTGATATAATTAGTTTTTAATATCGGAGAACTCTTGTGTGGGTCAATTTCCTTCCAGAAATATTAGAAATTACATCTTGTTTCCACCTAAAGGCTTACTTTTTATAGGATCTTTACATGGACCTTTTAGGTGATATTTTCAATATTACAATTTTTTTTTTCGCGATGGCAACTCTGTCTTTCATAATAAGGCATATAAGTCCGAACGAATCAACTTGGAATACAGTCCAAAACCCATCATTGCATCAAATTCCAAAAAGATATCTTCAAATTTACGCCCTGCAGCTTGAACGGCAAAGTGCGTGGACTAAGATCAGAAGGAGCTGGCCAGATTAACTCAGTTCGCAAAATGAGCCTGTTACACAGCTGCCCGCACAGTATGTCTAGGGTATAAAAACCCAAGAAAAAATTAAGTTTCTGCAAATTATATATCACTATGTAGAGCGAAATTATAGGTAATCTTGGGAATTCGTTTGTCTATCCGCCAGTCTATTGAATTGTCGTCTAAATTGTGATAATGAAAATGTTTCAATTTTTCCTCCAATAATTTAATTTAGTGAAAAAAAAGCCACAAACTTTTTCCTTGAACGTAAGCATCCAGAGTCCAGAGTCGTCTAAAAGCAAGATTCACGGCTTGAAGCGTTGTCCTCCCTAATGAACTGTATAGGTTTTGAAGTCAAGTAATTGAAGTAGCCTTGACTGTATAAGCGTTCACATCTTTGGGAACCACTGTCATAAACTGAAAGCAATATTTCATTTCAATGCTACGCTCGTATGTGGTGGTGTGTGCTCATATACGTAAGCAGTTACGGGTGTAGGGGTGTTTATGCTCCAATACACTTTGAATTGTTTCCTTTTTAGAAAAGCAGCACTCACTTCGTACTTCTACATATATATTTACACATGCGAACATTGAAACATTAACTTAAGCAATAAAATGAAAAAAGTATGTGTACGTTTGTGCGGATGTACTAAAAGGCAGAAACGTTTCAAACGAATCGCGAGCACCCTTTTGGAATACCTTCTAAACCGTTATTCATTTAATTTAAGTGAAAAGGGACCGCGCTAAGCCCTTGCAATGGGCACACGTTAAGTTATAAACGAAAGCAAGGCTGGTTACATAAACGTTGCAGGATTAATTGATTTGGTTTGTACCCTCTCGGCTTTCTTTTGCGCCGTTCTTTACGCTAATGCGGATCAACAATATGCTCCAAGTGACTAATAAAACTTATTGCAAAAATGATTTGAAACTTAATATGCCGACAAAAGTCATAATCAAAAGATTCAATGCCACTGCAAACGAAGCACGTGCTCCTAGTAAGTGTGGGAGAATAAGCAGAAATTTTACATTCATAAAGAATCTCTTATATGTATAACAAGAAGAAAAATTTAGAAAAAAAGTTACGTAAATAAAAAACAAGTAAGAAAGTTACACTCGGCAGGAGGCGAATCTCGCATACCCATCACTGCGCTTTTCGCATTCTACTCTCTATGTTCTGTTATTTGATACCCATATCGATCAGTATTATTAAGGACAAATTGATGCAGCAAGTTGCGATGGGTACCATCTTCATTTTAACATTAAACCGATTTTCAGGCCGAGGAATGTACAAAATAGTGTTAAAAATTCTCTCTTTTTTGCGTTATGGTAAACAAGAATAAAACGTTAAGAAAGTGAGAAAAATAAAATGTAATCACTTGTAATTTTGTGTGGGGGCATGGCCAAATTTCCCATTTTTTACAGGTCAAGAGTAGAGCGTATCGTAAAGTAAATGAGGACATTGCCAGCCTTCTAACTTTTATTAACAAATTTTTGTTAAGAAAAACGGAGGTGCGTCCAGTATACGCCTTAATGCGGGCTTCTGCTCTGAGCAATTTGGCCCATTTTCAATACCAACTTGCGTCAAAAAATTTCCAATGTTTCTACCAAATTTGAAGTCGATATTTTCCTTTTTGCAACCAGGAGACTGCCAACAACAAACACAACACAGACGGACAGACATGGCTTAATAATTTCCTAATTTCGCGCTGATCAAGAATATATATACTTTATAGGGTCTCCGAAGCTTCCTTTTGCGTATTACATACATTATGAGAAAAAAGAAAATCCTTCGGCGGTGGCTATAATAAAAGGAATAAACGCCTTGCTGATAATTTGATTTTCGTATGCGTTGTCAAAATGCTGCGAACTCGCCTCAGCCTTTGCCATATACAAATAGCATTGCATCCGATTGATGTGATCAAGTTAATCGATTATTTGTCACTCCGTCCGCCGTGTGCGGTTTGTTAACACAACCGCAGCCGCAAATATAGCAGAACAAAATCAAAGCAAATGAAGTGAAAGTCTTAAGCCAAGTGCTCTCCTATAAGCGGAGGCATGGTAGCGATTATGAAGCATTGTGGATAGAGAGGGAAGGAAGTTGTTTTTCTAAATGTTATTTCTCCTGTCTTGCAGGCAGAATGGTAGCTTCTTACGGAGGTGACAGCTTCTTCATGAGGCTATCCAGCAGAGGACTCATGTTTCAGGTACCTTGATAGAAATGGAAGCCTGGCTCAGGCAGCCAATAAACTGCTGATTAAAACCAGTCCCAACGAGAAGAAATAAGCTCTGCTGAATATTATACAGAATGTTGCAGGCTCCAGTTCAATGCGACTAATACACCCTATGTTAATATTGCTTCAATAAAAATGGACCTGTCTGAAGTGACTCTCACACTAACTTAAGTTGTCTTATATTTTACACGGTGTACAGTATAATAACACACTCGCCATCATTGTCAGATGAAACTATGATCATCATCAGAACTACTCTCTTATTGGATAGTGTGCTCCAACACTTTTCAAAAACACTTTGAAATTTTTAGTAATTTTTCAATCAAGGCATCCACTACTTGCGGCATCTGAATGTTTCCACAACGAATTTTCAATTTTAAGTTTTACTCCTTTACTGCCCCAAAAAACTTCAGTATATTTTTCGGTTTTTGCTTTTTTTATTAAGTCACCAACCACTTGAAGAATATCTTCGGTACGAGTAACACATGAGAGAAAGAAGTGGGCATGTGCCAAATCGGCAAATGTTACGACTTTATCGGCTGGGCATTGACTATAGTTAGAGTACCAAGTATGCTCTTATTGGTCGCGACTCTACATGACTACTCAGATGAACGTCAATCTTGTGCCTTACCGACCGGATCACAAACGATTTCTGATGGATCTCCCAAAACCTAAGAGTCACTTTGTCAAGTTTGTGAATAATCGTCGTTCAGATTTCTGTATGAAATTTTCTATTCTTCCCTGGAGACGACTACACCATTTAAAATATGTAACACGATGATGGTCAGAAAGAAGGAGGAGGAGAAAGATAAGGAATGACCGCATATTCCATCTTCGTGTATGCCCGATCGAGCATTCACTAAAGCTACGGCCATGTCCCAATCGTATTTAAAAAGTATGCTCTACCCCACTTGCAAGGATTGAACCCGAGTATACCGACTGGATACGGTTGTTTCTTAACTACTTTCTACCACCATGCAAGAACCCGAGCATGTTGAGGAATCACGATACTGTGACTATCGATATATTACTCTTCTTTTTTCTTGGTCTCTTGGATTAGGTGCTTTTGCTGCCGTTCGCTAATGATGATTGTGTTTCCTGGGAGCAACAGACACACCCCGTGAAGGGTATACGACACATTGATCGTTGTTTAGGGTAAGGCTAAGGGTTTGCATCAGAACTTCTTACGCTTCGTATATATTCATTCATGCATTCATTTTTCATCGCCCATCAGGAGTTGCTTGGCATTAATTTTTCTTTTTTCGCAAAAGTCAATCTATTCAGTCTTCAATGAAACCGTGTTGTATACAATTCTTGCGGCATAACTTGTTGCAATGTTAGGTGAAACTTCAAAATGGTACTTTCACATATGGAGGAGAAAAAGTCTAGTAACTGTTTATAGGCAAAGTTAGGCTATGCCTTAGAAAAGCCGATAAGGAATTGTTTCTAGTCTTATTGGAGGCTTTAGTTCAATGACGAGGTTTTCCTTCCACCCATTTGATTGATTATTTTGTTAATAACCTAGAAGTCGTAACTGATATGCATGCAAAGCTCGGCAAGCCTGTGAGTGTATAAAACGATTCGAATTAATGCCTAATACGCGTACAATTAATGAAAAATCTTTCGTGTAAAGAAGAATTAATTCAAGTTTTATATATATATATATATATATATATATATGCATATATATGTCTATTTGTATACATATCTGGTTTTACATAACTAGAGGTAATTTCCTTATGTTAGAGCTACATTTCTCAGTCTCCGTCTGCGTCTCGGTCTCGGTCTCCGTCTCAGTCTCCGTCTCAGAGATCCCAGAATATTTGTTAGTTAATCACTTTGATATTTGCATTTCAGTTATTTATGCTTTTTAAAGGTTTCTCTATTTTAAAATGATTTCCTAAGAATTTGTGTAAAATCTTTGATTTATTTATTTATTTTTTTGTGATTTTTCTCATGTGCACAGATTTTAGGGCAACAAAGTTGAAAGTTTAAACTATTTATTGCACCTGCTTGATAAGTATTTTTTAAAAAGAAAATTTACTTGATTTAAAAGAATAAAAGTAGAAATAAGTTTATCCCATAAGTAAGAGATATTTCATTTTTTTATTTATTCTTCAAGACCAACGCATTAACCCCATACCCCAGCATGTTTGATGGATTTACATAACTCTACGTAAAATGTAAAATAATAATAAAAAAGAAAAAAAGGAAAGTTAAAAAAGTATTCAAGATGAAAACAATGAATGTTGGTGGGTGGTAAAGCTGAAAGCTTTAATGCAAATAAAAAACAAGATGCACTTAAGTTAAGTTAAGAGGCGAATATAAGGAACCTTTACACGATGCATTACATTACAGTTAACAAGATGTGCATGCCAATAAAATGAGAAGGTGCGTTCAGCCCCACAATATTCACCTAAATCAAATATCGCTAATGATATCATTTGCTGGACAATACACGTTAACCGTAATACTAGTGTTACGCTGCGGCCACCGCCATCTTAGAAAGTATTAACCGATCTTGTCGCGGAGATCACACGAATGTAGTCAACCCTTCGTATAACCATCAACAAAATCTCATACTTACAGTCTCGGATATTAAAGTTTGTTGTTTCCCTCCTTAACATAAAAAAATTTATATAGAGAATTGAAAGCGACTTAAAGTTGAGAAGACCTAACTTAAGTTCACTTCGGAGATAACTTTCACACGCACGCTACAATATCAAGCGCAAGAAAGCCATTTTAAAATATCGCATATATAAAATATTCCCTGAACCGATCATTTATTTACCTCAGCTCAGTATTAAATCTCTTGCTCCATTCATTATTTGCACACGGAACAAAAAAAGTATCTCTACGTTTTTATAGTTTGCACATATCTGCCCAATCCTTGTCTTTGTTATTAGAGTTTAACCGTTCCCGTGCGTTTGTCCGCACATCTTATGAATTTAAACATATCTGACCATCCTTTGCATTTGCTACTAAAGTTTAGTCATATCCGTCCATTTGAGTGTGCGTTTTTGCAATTTAAACTTACACGCCCAACTTTCCATCTCCTACTAGAGTTTACTCATATCCGTGCATTTATCCGCACGTCTTTCAAATTTCAACATATCTTTCCATTCCTTCATTTTTTACTAGAGTTTACCCATGCCCGCATGACTTTGGAATTTAAACATATCTGTCCATTCGTCCATTCTTTACAAAAGTCTAACCACGCCCGTGCATTTGTGCGCACGACTTTAGAATTCAAACATATCTGTCCATTCGTCCATTCGTTACAAAAGTTTAGCCGTGTCCGTGCATTTGTCTGTGCCTTGTTGAAATTTAAGCATATCAGTGCATCCCTCTTTCAATTGTTAGAATTTAGCCATATTCATCCATCCTATCGTTTTACGATTGTTAGTATTTATTGGCATACATCCATCTGCCCCTTCGGTTTTTATAATGTCCGTTCGTGCGTTCGCCCATTCAATTCCTGGAATATTCCCTGCCTCTATGATGAAAATAGAAGAAAATTTCGGATATGAATTCTAAAATGATTAGCACAGATTAAATGTGAAATTGGATAAAATCGGTCATACAATCAGTGAGACAAATGAAAATGAACGGATAATAGATCTTGATTTAAAAATAGCCAACAAAAGCAATAAATCTTGCATTAATCGGGCGACTGATGCGAAATAATATGCAAACCGTTACATAGAGGTTCGCAATGATAGGCATCGAACGTTCCTTTCTAAACCATAGTAAATTTCTTATGCATTTTTCGCCGAATTGTTCCGAGGAAATTCTATTATTATTCTTGTAATCCTATCCGACACCCGTTATCCTCAAAATTCTATCTTTCAGCAGCCATTTAAAGGCCAGCGATAAAGATTCCCTTTTATCAATTATCGCTTATTAAATTCAGTTTTCCGCTTAAGTATTACCGTCGTTAATAGTATTGCATTGTTTTTCATGCCTAAGACTCGTTACACTCAATTTCACTAACTAATATGCGTAAAATTTTATGCTGACGATAAAGATTGCTTTCCATCATTTATCTCTTATTGAATTACCCGTTAGCTTTCAATTTCAATTAAGTGTTACTGCCGTTAATAATGTTTCAGTTCCTTTTATGTACTTAACGTCGACATTCATTATCCCCAATTTAGATATAAATCAAAATAAAGCGAGATTATTAGGCATGAAAATGCTGTTGGCTCGCTTGATTCTTGTAACGCGGGCTTCCACAGGAAGACAACTACCCAATCGGAAACCATAACTAAAATGCTTGGCTTGGGCCTTGAGCTTCTGAATCATTGGCGATTTTTTGGTCTTTCCTGGCAGGCCTCCTGCACGCTTGCAACGATCATCTGCACTTGCTGTTCAATCTGCTCTACAGAAACTAGGTGGTGAAGTGAAATTTAGCTTTCTGAAGTGAAAAACGCTTTTGTGAGAGCGCCCACGCCCAGTTGCGATAAATCAAACACAAAAACTGGAAGCAAATACAAAAACTGGAATCAAATGAACAAAACTGCAAATGCGAGATGTTGTCCTTTAAATGTGGATAACATCCATGTCGTATACGATCTCCAATGGCCAGCATAAAATACTTTACGGCGTTAGGAGTAAGCTTAGGACCATCGACTGCTATAGATCCCACAGGAGTATCGTTTCGATGCTCTAGTGAGCATGAATTATGGAGACAACTGTTCACGACTGTGTAGAGATCTTGAAGCACGAAATGGCGTTTCCTCTGCATACCCTATGATTGTGTTCGCCAGGCATACATGGAGCCTTGAGACGTTGTGAATGAAGTTATTTTTTAATTCTCCAGCCATTCAGAAAACATTCTTTACGGACTGACTATAAGACTTCATCGACGTTTACCGGCTCTGCGTTATTCGTCTATTTATTTATCTATATTTAAATTTTCCCAGTGATTTAGGGCATTCAGCAAGTCGTTGTAAAGCATTGTAATCTCACCTTGTTAGCATAACCGGAGAAATGTACAAAATGTAAACGACAAAACGATTGACATAAAGAATCTGCATTGGCATGCGGAATCTAACATAGTTGGATTGAGATGATTTTGCTATGAAAGTTGCATGACGATCTATGTTTGGATTTCTCATTCTCGTTTAAAGTCGTCTGAGTATTGAGAGGCTTTTTAAGTGGATTTGGTTTTGGTTTCTCATTTAACTGTAAGCTATCGAGAGATTTTTTATAGTCTAAGAAATTCAGAGTATATTCCCGTCGTAGCTAGAAGCTGATATAGGTGGTACTGCTGTTGGTGAATGTTCGTTTTCATCGCCATTACCCTTTTCAATTAGTTCGTCAATTTCCTCTTTGCGTATAAACTTATCGGGTATGGAGAGCTCATGCAATATATTTTCCACTTCTTCTCTTACCAAATTCTTCATTCATTCTTGAGAATTTTATTAAATATCTTTACTCTTGATCGAGTAAATACAAGTATGAATTGCTGTTCATCGCGCAATCAAATTATTAGAAAGTGTGGAGTTTTCATACAAATTTCGTATCGATATCCCAGAGTTTCTTCTTCTTATTGGTTTGCACTTTGCCACACTTCTTGTTTTTTCGGCTTAGCCGAGAAACCTGGACAGATTATCTTTCTTAAGTGGGAAACCTGAACAGATTATCTTTTTAACAGAGAAACTTGAACAGATTATCTTTCTTAACAGGGAGACCTGCACAGATTATCTTTCTTAACAGGGAAACGTGAACAGATTATCTTTCTTAACAGAGAAACTTGAACAGCGTTGCCATTTTTTGCACTGATAGAAATTCGCAAAGGGGGACCAGCATTTTTCAAGGTTGGGAAACACACGATTGTCATCAGAAGACAGAATGACAGACAGACACGGCTTGCTTATACAAGACAGATTGTTTGGTGGCAACTGCGATCAAGTTATTAGCTTATACTATTAAACGCTTTATATAACGTAGAGTCTTGCCCGTGTCTCGATAAGCTATTTAAAAATGTTTGCAATTTTTTAACGCTTAAAAGCTTTACTTTTTGTTGTTTTTGCTTTTTTTTATATTTTTTTTTTGTTCTTGCAAAGCTCCGAAATGTTCTATCATTGAAACCAAAACAGCATAAAGTAGAATTTCATGGTCCCCTGTGCTCTCGTTCTCTCTCGTATATTCGGCTTTTCTTGTTTTCATTTCCCTCCCCCCCATACTATACCATAACTTCATAGAAATTTTTGCTCTACAATCGAAACTTTCTACCCACTAAGCTAAGGGTAGGTGGGTTAAATAAATGAATAGCATATTTCCCCTGTTGTTGTACACGTGAATGTGTGTAAACAAAAAACAACTTACATAAGTGAATAAAGTTTAGATTCATCTTAAAAAAAAAGCGTAAAGCGCTCGTAAGCAATAGTTTCCAACAAGTTGTTGGCGAATGAAGACGTGTTGCTTCGAGAGTCGGAAAAGGGTTCTTGCAATGCTTTCGGAGTAAATAACTTTTCATTTCATTTAAAATGTCCGTAAACGTACTTTGGTTTCGTCACGGCTTAAGATTGCACGACAATCCCGCTCTATTGGAGGCCTTAGCCGATCGCGAGAAAGGCATTGCTTTGGTACCCATATTTATATTTGATGGCGAAAGTGCCGGTAAGTAAGTTAAACTTAGACTTAAATAGTAAATCTTTCATTTGCGTCGTAGTTAAGGTTTATATTCTTAAGCTTTGCGTGTAAAGTTTCAAAGTAAACTTTTACAGTGGCTAGCAAAAGTTTACATCGATTAGTTTTCAAATATAAAAAAATATACGTAACGTAAACGTATAGGCCACGACGAACTTAATTAGATAAATAGAACGCATTCGTTTAGCAGGATTTAGAAGACATTTGTACAAAATCCACTAGCAAGGACGTAATAGTTTTCTAAGCATTCATTGCAATGAACTTTTCCTTTTACTTTGCTTTTGCTGGCAAATTAATATGTATGTCCATGAATCGATATCTCTCGCTTTCCTATCCGTTTGAAAGTACAACGAATCTAGACTCGTTCTTGTCTGAGGCTTGCCCGAGCTATCGCACGCAATACGTGATCTTTTCCCCATTTCGGGTGGTGAAGAGCACAAGTTATCCTAGAGTCGTTCTTGTCTGAGGCTTGTCCGGGCTATCGCACGCAATACGTGATCTTTTCCCCATTTCGGGTGGTAGAGAGCACAAGTTATCCGATATTCTTTTCCTATTTTCTCCTAAGAGAAGCCTTCGCTACAATGGATCTTGATGAAGACACGCGCACGACTTGAAAATCTGTACAACAAGTAGATAACAACGAGCGGAATGCTCCTTTTTAATCTAGATGTAAGCGCAACTTGACCATTGCCCCCAGAACTGTACGCCTTCGTTGCCTGTCATGACATAGATTCGTTATTCAACCTTCTGCCGTGTTGCGAGGCCAGCCTTCTATTCTGCTGGGTGCTCTGCCCTCAGGTCAAAAGCCTTTTAAAAGCCATCCAAAATTAATTGATTAAATTTGCTTTGCTCTATTTCTATAATCGCGCTCTCCAACTACAAACGTGAGGTTTAACGCTTCTTCCGATTTCTTCTTTCAGGTACGAAATGTACGGGTTATAATCGTTTACGATTTTTATTGGATTCGCTGCGCGATCTAGACGATCAATTTCGATGCCAGAGAGGACGTTTATATACCTTCCAAGGCAACCCCACCACCATATTTAAGGAATTGCATGAATGTTTTGGCATAAATAAGTTGTGCGTCGAGCAAGATTGTGAACCTATATGGAATAGACGCGATAATGATGTAAAGGAGCTGTGCAACGAATTGGGAATAAAGTGGGTGGAAAAAATTTCCCATACTCTGTGGAATCCCCGACAAGTCATCCAAACGAATGGCGGCATTCCGCCTTTAACCTATCAAATGTTTTTAGTAAATTTGCAATAAAAAAAAAAAAAACAAAAGCGATTTACGTAATTGAAAAATGTATTCAATTTCAGCATACGGTTCAGGTGATAGGTCTGCCACCACGACCAGCTGAAAATCCTAATTGGAAGGGAGTTGACATTTTAAATATAAACGAAACAATTCTAGAGAAATTACCTGGATTTACAGAAGTACTTCCGCGTAAGGAATTCTTTTGAATTTTATTTGATTCGTATTGATTACCTTTTAAGATCCCGCAACCGGAACAGTTTAATGTGTTCGCCGAGGACTTGAATCGTTTAGCTTTGGTGAAATGGAAGGGCGGCGAAACTGAGGCCTTGATTTTACTAGAAGAACGCCTTAAAGTTGAAGGCGAGGCATTTAAACGCGGCTATTATCTGCCAAATCAAGCGAATCCCAATATCTTGGAAACACCGAAATCGATGAGCCCTCATTTACGTTTTGGCTGCTTATCGGTACGTAAATTCTATTGGGCCGTACATGATCTCTTTGAAGACGTTCAACAACATGTGAAAATGTTTGGCTTTCAAATAATGGGTGGAGCTCATATCACGGGGCAATTAATCTGGCGCGAATACTTTTACACCATGTCAGTGAATAATCCGTACTATGATCGCATGGAAGAAAATGAGATTTGTTTAAATATACCTTGGGCCCCAGTCAACGACGAACAGCTACAAAATTGGAAATTGGGAAAAACTGGTTTTCCTTTAGTCGATGCTGCAATGCGTCAGCTGTTAGCGGAAGGTTGGATTCATCATACCTTACGCAATACGGTGGCGACATTTTTGACACGCGGTGGTCTTTGGTTTAACTGGGAACATGGTTTACAACATTTCCTTAAATATCTTCTCGATGCTGATTGGTCAGTATGTGCTGGCAACTGGATGTGGGTAAGTTCTTCGGCTTTTGAACGCTTATTGGATTCATCGTTAGTTACTTGCCCATTGGCTATGGCGAAACGTTTAGATCCTTTCGGCCAATATATTAAACAATATGTACCGGAATTAGCCCACGTACCCAAAGAGTATATGTGAGTTGTATATTTGTAAATGATGTAAAGAAAAATTATGAAAATTGATTTTTTTATTTTTTTTTTTTTTTGTTGGCAGACACGAACCCTGGCGTATGCCTTTATCGGAGCAGAAAAGATCGAAATGCATTATCGGTGAACATTATCCGGAACGTATTATAGATTTTGTTAAAGCCTCCGAATCGAATATGACTGCAATGCGTAATTTACGCCAAGATCTTATGGAAGGCGGTGCTGCACCACCACCACATTGTCGACCATCCGATGAGGCGGAAGTACGACAATTTTTTTGGTTGGTTTAAAGCCTTCTAAGAACACGAAGTAAAAATGAGAAAAAGGAAAATTTATAAAACCTACACATAAATTATATTCAAGAAAAAGTTTGTACCTCTTAGGTAAATAAATATTAATTATTGTGACAAGTTCTCTTGGTGTTGTTTGGGTGTTAGACCCGAATTTCAATTAATAAAAAACAAAAGATTTGCAAGCCTTCTAAACGTGCAACCCCTCATGTCTGAAGGAATCAAAAGTCGGTGGTTTCACTTCTTACGGGTTTGTCGGGTTGTAAAATATTTTGGAGTAGAGATCCAAGTTGACTCGATTTCACTGCTAACCTATTTGCCCATTGAAAGGTTTCTTAAAAAAAAAAGAAGGATTTCATAGCAATTTTTATTTTTTTTATACTCAACGCCGAACGATAGAGGCTTACTAGGGATACCTTCTTGTATTTCCTTCTCCTAGCAGTCCGCATCCGATAAATCCCAAACCCCCAAATGAATGCATTGCCGATAAATGTGAAATTCCGAGTGTATGTAACTTCGTCCACTCCACGCTCGCTCTAAGATTATCTAAAGGGTTTGACGGTTAACTAACACGCTCGCCAAGGTTGTCCAAAACATGTGACCTTTATCTAATAAGCTCGCTCTATGGTTATCTAAAACGTTTAATCGTTAACCCGCTCGCTCAAATCTTGATTATAGAAGCCACACATAGACGAAGTTAGGACAATCTGCAACTTACAAGTTTCTAGGCTAACACCAGGCTAACGGACATTACCTCTCTACGAAATACAATGCAATGCAATGGAACCATAACGTTGATTAGAGTTAAGACAATCGCGTGCACTTCACGTTGAAGTACTCTGGAACCATAAGGAACATTTGCGCACGCGCAGATCGCACCGTTGCTAAGTGGATAATAAGATTTGTTTTAAAGGTGGCGGTACGAGTACTCTGGAACAGCTTTAAGAACACTGCGATGACTAAGGAGCCATAGTATTGATTGAAGTTTTGAGCGCGAGTTTCCTCTCTCCTTCCTATATTCCTAACTCCGCAAAGTGGCTGAGAAAAGGGGGACTTTTTAAATTATACTTCGTTTCCACACTCCTGCATTACTTTCAAGCTTTCATTACACACCCAAATATTTTGTACACTGTTTTTTTTTACACGATTTTGAAATAAAACTTTGAAATACACTTTTCTACGCGAATTTTTCATTTTAGCGCGAATCGCACAAAAAAACTTTTTTCGTTAATTCTAATTTTCGCGATGCCTTACTAGACACTACTAGAGATATTTGACTTATTTACTGATGACGGATAGCATTTGATGGTTCAGTCCGTAATAAACGTGCACACTTGCTATCAAGTAACGATAAATACTTGCGATCAATTTTTATATGTTGTACTTATGGACTGAATATTCCCAGTAGTGTACAGTAAATTAAAATTTTTTTTTTCTATAAATATATTATATCGATCTCGTTATTGCTGTTTTTGCACTTTTTTTCATCTTACGCGATTTTTTAAACATATTCCCAAATTTACTATATGTGGGACTTTTTTACAATTTTTTGCCCAGTTTGCCCCTATATATGCTTGCCTTGTAAAAAAAGAGTTGGGTGTATATTCAATGTACAAAGAAAGTAAATGCCTTAACAAATGTTTGTGCGATTATAATGCTATAACACTATCCACCTGTCGCCTTCCATGACCAGAATAGTGAAAATTTTAGAATCCATTAAAATTAACTTTAATTTGCTCATGGATTGAGGTTTTTTTGCTTTCTTTTTCAATTTTATTTATCTATATCGGGAATTCATTTTCTCTTCTCAGAATTTTTTTTATTTTCAATTTTAAATTAAATTTTTGTTGTAATTAAAATGACATTCATACATAAGTTCATTATTATTATAATTATTATTATTATTATTATTATTATTATTATTATGTTTCATCTATGCTATATTAATATATATTAAGTGCGGAGAGGTGTTTCTGTCACTGTCTGCAGGTTTTGTCTGTCTATGCTTACGGTTTGTGTTGCGTTTTATTTTATTGTTGTTGGTTATTCACTGATTTATTATAACTTTATTGGAAAAATGGGAAAACTCTTTAAAAAGAAATAAACTTTACACCTGATATTTAATTTGTTTTAAATAACGTCATTGTTTTTTTTTTTTTTTTTTTTTTTTCATCATTATATTAGATTTTTGCTTTAAATTGAATGAAATTTTTTTATGTATTGTTATTGATTAATTTTTGTTTTTAGTAGAAGAATAATAATATTTCAACATATTATTAACTTTTAGCTTTTTTTTATATTAAATTATTTAATTTTTTTTATGGATTTTGATTCTCTTTTTTTTAATCTTTTTTTTTAAATAGAAGAATAATATTTGAACATATTTCTCTCTTACTAGGTTTGTAAAATAAAAATATTCAAATATTCATATCGGTTTAATTTCTCTTTTTTTTTTTTTTTTGTTACTAACTTTCTAAACATTGACGTTTTTTATGTTTTGTTTTTGTTTTTAATATAGTTAGTATTAGTGGTGATGAGAAAGGCTTTTACTGAGCACTTAGGTTAATGTGTGAGTGAGTGCCTTTAAATGAGGTCAGTTTCCGTTTATAATTTTATTTAGTTATTTATTAATTTATTTATTTATTTTCTTGTTGCTGTAATGCAAATTTTTAGCTGAAAATTAATTAAATGAATTTAAAATCGAATATTTTCTATAAAACACAATAAGAAATAAATGTATATATATATATATCCATGTATTTATAGATATTTTTTAAACAATACATTTTATCAAACTTTGACGTGACTAATTAGGTTTCTATGGACATATGCGTTTTGTAAGTTTTTTTTTTTCTTTTTTGTGTTGTAAGAATTTTTTTTAAATATTTTATTTATTTATTTATTTTTTTTTTTTTTTGCAATCAGCATCGAACTCACTTAAAAAACAAAATGCTGAAATTAAACCTAAAAACTGTTTCATTATAAAAAAGTAAAAAAGAAATAAATAAATAAATAAACAGAAAAAAAATTATAATCAGTTTGTGGTGAAGCAGAGGAGAATTACGATATGTTGTGGTAATTATGGAAATGACAATCGGTCGATTAAAACGTCTTTTATGCTAACGTTTCAAATGGCCCCGGAAACTAGTTTTTTAAGTTCTAGCTTTTCACTACTGCGAGCTTGCTGGTAAGCGGATCGGATCAGTTTATGTCCACTCTTATAATGAGATTTAAGTAAACATTTGCTTTTAAATTCTATTTGTAAGCAACTATCAAACCGCCATCTTTGCAGCAATAGACAGGACAACAGACAGAGTGAACAGGAATATATGTTAATATTGAGGTCTCTGAAGCGTATCTCTGGATATTGGGAAAGGAAGTGCAAATCTAATATTACCACACGTTTCGGTGGTGTGTGTAAAAATTATTTGTATTGTTGATGGATGATAAGCGAAGTATTTGTCTCTAGGCAATGATGTCTCAGTAGTGTCTGTCTTTCATATAAGTAAGTAAAATGTTAAAACTTACTAAACGCCTTTGCTCACACGTACACAATAGTATTTACTTTTATTATAAACTTTTATTTATTTATTTATTTATTTATTTTTGTTTCATTCATTTTTGTTTAAAAATTCCTTTTAAGTTATTTACGTCTTAAAAAACTATTGCTTTCGGACAATTGGTGTTTCCTTTTACATTTTCTTATTTTAATGCAGTAAATTATATTTAACGTAATTATAGAAGTAATTAAATAGTTTGCTTGCAAAAGAAAAAGAAAAATAAAAAAGAAAAGAAAAGAAAATAAAAGAAAAGAAAAATTTATATAAAGGAACAAAATTCATTAGAAGACATTATTATATTTATAAATTGTTTTCAAAATAAGAGAGCCAGGCATTTAGCTTAGAAAAGGAGGGATTCTTATATTCTTTTCATTCTTTCTCTTTTGTTTTCTTTTATAATTCTTTTTTTTTAGTTTTTTACTTTACGATTGTTTGATTTGTTTAAATGTTATTCTATTCGGCTGTTTTCTGCTTGTTGTTGTTGTTGCTGTTGCTGTTGCTGTTTTTAATCTTAAAAACTCTTGTTTTAATAATGTGAAAGAAAGCCTTATCGATTTTAATTTATAGGAGATAATCCTAATCTGAATCGGCTCTAGTACCACGCACTTCGCCCTCATTGCGTTGTTTATCCAATTCCTCTTTTACTTTTTCTTCAATCGCACGTATATCGTCCATTGTTAGGCCATGCCAACGGTCCATCCAACAGAATACTTGACTGCAATTATAAAAGTGAAAAGAAAAGATTACATTTTGGCCGCGCACCATTCACCAAAAGCCTTCTTCTACCGACGTATAGCTTTTAACATAAACTTGAGAATCGCAAGCGCAACGTTGACAAGCCCATTCATAATAAGAAAAATTGACGATTTTTATCTATTTAATGAAAGAAATGAAAATTTCAGTTCGATCAAACCGCGTCAAAGCGCATCTTTTCTTAAATCCTTTGCTAAGAAAGAAATCGCTTCAGAATTCTTTTTAACAAACCACCAGTCTAATCTAATGGAATGATTCACACCACATGTTCCAAGTTTAGATCTAAAGTGAGATTAGGTTAACTCTTGTAATTCTAAAAAGCCTGGTCTTTAAATGGACATTTCACTTAGATCTGTAGTAGGAACTGTAAGAATCAGAAATAGTTTTTAGTTCGGAGTTATCTCGCACTTGTACAGCGATATGTAGGTGAGGTTGACAAAGGCGCCATAAACGGCCTCACTTAACCAGTTAACTGCTTCTGTGACGAATGTATACGTCATGATTTGTCCATCCGTCTTTGTGGATGTAGATTTCCTTATAAAATGATATTATTACTATAAATATATTCTAGAAAATATTAGGTCGAGTCATAAGTAACTTCCGTTTCCTTATCAGACATTTGTGTTGGTTTCATTGAATAACAAAATTATATTAATTTAACCATTCATTGTGAGGTATTCAAACTTTTTGCTATACCTCTTATTGATTAGCGTGCTCTTGTCGAAAGGCGGAAGGCCGTCCTGCCTTTGAGGTCGTATCTCCAGAACGGAATTTGTGAAAACAAAAATTCGTTTGTTTTAGTGATTTATAGTGGGTTAATACGAACAACAGATTCTACTTAGCTGCATCGGAAGGTACTTTTATTTCGGCCTAATAGTTTTTTCAAGTCGTTTCAATCTAATTTCACCCTACACATACTCTGTGTTTGACGAGTATAAGAGTATATCGCTTGACCTCTTTCGATACAGTTAACTGGCTTCGCCAGTGCCATAGCTACAATCAAGTATGCTCTACCGCAGCGCTATTTAAAACCGCGGACACAGACTTGGTAACAGCGATTTTTATCTACTCCACTATTCAAATGAAGTTGTCAACGTGCCGCCTAAATACGTGTAGCATACGGGCCCCGTTACAAAAACGATCTTCGGTAGTAGATCCAAAACTGTAGGCAGTTACTTAAACCTCCGCATTACACTTACCGATGGAAGTTTGTGAATAATCGTCGTTCAGATTTCTGTATGAAATTTTCTATTCTTCCCTGAAGACCAAACCATTTAAATTCGCACGTAACCAATTTATAACAAGTCATTACGGGTTTAACTTTTAATTTCCAATCGGATTCAACCAATGGTCCACGACCGGTTTTTGTCGAGTGAAATCTAAAAAAAGAAAATTCAAAATAAATTTTCCTATTTATATATTTTAATAAACATACTTTGTGGGATCTTCATCAAGTTTATAATCCGCTGGAGTAACGGGATCATGGGCGATATCAATATGAACAACTTCGCGGATTTTTAGCTTTTCAGGAGGCAGCTCATGCACCTTTTTTAGTAATGAAACGATTGTTATTTTCAATAAAAATATTATATAAAAAAAAAAGAATTACTTTCGAAGGAATTATTCACAAAATAAAGAAATCTCGACTTAAATCTAAGTTCATTATTCTGTAATAAGTGAAAATACTATAGTCGAGCCAGGCCGACTATTAAATATCCTCTGTCCACACTGTCTAACACAATTCTTAGTTTTGCTATAGAACACAAAAATGATGTCCAGTTTTTATATAAACTTACTATTATGGAACTGTAAAGGCTTACCTTTTGTAAGAATGGTTGTGACCAAAAGATTCAAAAATTGAGGTAAGCCTTCAAAATTTAGTTCAGTTAATTTTTATATCAAATTACTATTACGGATCAATGTTCATCAACAAATATGTAAACTTTTCTATCCTAAAGACCAAAAATGTTCATGAAAATGCTTACATAAGGTAAGATCCGAAAATCGGTGTGGGTGGTCCAAATTTTGTAGAGTTAATGTGTATATCAAATTACTATTATGAGCCAATTTTCAACATAACATATGAAAATGTACTCTGGTCTGCCCTATCAATGGTCAATTTTCATGAAAATCCTTTTATAGGATAGGATACAAAATATAGCCACAGACGTTCAAGTTTGGAACGGTTAATTTTTTTTACCTGAAATTACTATTATGATCTGTTTTTCAACATGAAAATAAGGCATTTTTGTCATATGAACTTCAGTTTTCGTTTTATGAGAAAGGGTTCCAAAAATTGCCACAACCGGTCCAAGGTTTTCACAACAATTTGGAGAAATACTATTACTGAGTCATTTTCCTTAACAAACCGTGAAAATTGCAATTTTTTTCATATAACGACATTTCAAAATAGGGCTTTTTATGGGAAACGGGCGAAGAAGTGGACCGATCCAGACCATTTTCGATAACGTTCGTCCTAAGATCAAAACACGTCAGTGTACTAAATTTCATCAAAATATCTCAAAACTCGCGACCTGTAGCTTGATAACATATGGACATACAGACAGACAGGCTTAGGTCGATTGTATAAAAGGTATATATATGTATATAAAAGATGGTTCCACCTTAAGCCCTTCTATGTGTTATATACGTCCGCACAAACTTAATATTCCCCCGTACCACAAGTGATGTAGAGTATAAAAGATACCGCAATTTTTATTTTTATAAATAATACAATTAATAAAGAAAAATATAACAATACAGCAATAAGAAGAAGCTCACATTTTCTTGATCACCAACATCGGCAAGATGAAGTGATTCAATTATTATAATAAAATTATCTCTCATATAACCGGGATTCTGTTCAAATAAATCACGATTAATTTCCATTTACATGGAAGGCGGCATTACACATATATAGCAAAACGTATGGTGTGCATATTGGAGGCAATGTTATTTGATATATTCAACATAAATAAAATACAAACATTAGTCATCACATCATCCATCATCCATCCAACCAACCAACCAACCAACCATCACAGTCATTACCGTATTACGATTATAAATACATTTATTATTATTAGTTTATTTTTATTGAAAAGAGTTATAACACAGAATATATAGCCGACACCATAGAGAGTTGATTTATAGCACAGCGTATTATTATAATTAGTAAATAATAAAATATAGAAAAAGAGAGAAAAGAAAACAAAAATACAGAACAAAAAAATGCATTAGTTTAAGATTGTTTCGATTATAAACTTACATTATTAAAATCGCCGTAATCGGCCGTATGCAAAGAGTCTATTTGTACTAAAAAACGTTCTTTCATAAACCCTGGATTCTATAAACAAAAAGGAAACTTTTTAACAACAAACCGAAATATAACAAAAGTAATAGCGATTGTAAAAGGCCGCGAAAACAAATATATAGAAAATCGTTTTGAATAGTTTTGTCACGAGTTCTCACACTCTAAGAAACAAAACTGATTACATTTTGCAGTTATATAGGCCGATATCAGATAGACACTGTAATACGATCGATTTGCTGAAGGAAAATATTTTTTAATAATATTTTTGAGCGATTCTGCTGTCATATCATACGATCTCAACCAACAAGGATTGGCATTTATTGATGTTATGCAATTTAAAAGTAATATGCTACACAACTGGGCTTCAAGCCCGCGTCCTTAAGTGTATTACAGTGGTCTTAACAGCAAAATGGGAGCAACAAGTGATTCAAATGGCGCATCGATTTAAAATAATAAGTAAAATGGTTTTGATATTTTAGTGAAAAAACGCCGCGAACTTTTTCCTTGACCTGGTATATACATGAAAGGTTCACTAATAATTCGTTTTCATAGAATTTGATCGCTTCGTAAAACGCGTTCACAACGACCCGTTCAATTGTTTCGAAATGTTGTGTGTAGGTAACTTGGACATTGATGCTGGTGGTGCTAGTTCAGGCTATCGCTCAGTGCACGTCAAAGCGCAAAGGGACGGTTGTCACCAGATAGCATTTAAGATATTGCGGGTTATTCTTCTCTAAGCTAGAAAAAAATGCAGTTCACATACATCATGAGTATGATTAAGTTGGCCTGAGGTAAAAATGCGGTATGTTATTTGCAGAGAGCAAGCAATTTCAGCTCGATAGTATATGCAAAGGAAAATGGATTCCTAAAGAACGCTAATCGAAGAGAATGAACATCAAATAGTTAACGCCAGCTTACATTTGTTAAGTCGCAAGGACTATTCTCATTGAAATACTTCGGGCGATGCAAGATGGATACTGCACGACAAACCCAAGCGCAGTAAAACATTGGTTGACCCAACAGAACCATCCACGACCTTTACTTGTAATTGGCTTGTACCTACACAGTACTAGCGTCAATGTCCAAGTTCCCTATATCCGAAAGCAAGTATACGTAGACATATATATATTGATTGCATCCAGAAATTCATATCATAGGAATACGCTACAGGCATTACGGTTTAGTCACCTAATCGCCGCTTGGACTTATTTAAGTGAACCATGTCTTTAGGTCACAGTAAGGAAGACGACAACAAATGGTTTAGCAGGCCTTTAAATAATGGATTGAACTCTTCACATACAAATGAATGGTACGCTGTACTGGGGATCGTACATTTAAAAGTTAGGGCAATGAAATTACGGCGAATAGACTTTTGAGGAACGGTCTTCTCTTGCATACATACCGTAATTACTGTTTTACAATATGGATAAGCGTTCCAGGCTTCTTCGTGTATCTCCAGTGAACCTCGCGGTGCCAACAGTCTTATAAATGCTGGAACTTTTGAAGCCAAATGATATATTTTGTATGTATATTGACCAGAACTATATTTTCCACCTGTAAGACGAGTAAAAACCCAAAAAGGCCAAGGAAGAAGAAAAAAGAAAAAGAAGAACAAAAACAAAAACAACAACAACAACAACACACAGACATTTCAATTTCAATTTCAATTAAAAACCTTAATCTTATCACAAAAATATTTACCCAATAACGGATGATTAGTGAAAGGTTCGTTTTTTAATACTTCAATACCTTCCCCACCGCCGGTCTCATTCTTTGAAGCTTCCGCCACTGAATACAATTGTGCAACTTGATACTAAAACAATAATAATAGAAAAAAGCAAAAGCAAAAATCAAAAAGTTTTTTTATTTTTTTTTTTATTTTTAAATTAAATGAAAATAGAAAAAATCCGCAAATCAGTGAGATTAATGGATTATTTTTTCCCCTTCAACACATGTTTTCTTTGTAACTTAATTTTCAAACTAAAAGAACAAAAAAAAAAAAAAAAAAATTCAAATAGTTAAAGATTTTGTTTATATGGGTATTCATTACCCAATACTTGCGGTGGTGTCGCTTACGCTCACGCTAAAAACGGAAAAGGGATATTAAATGAGGAAAGGATGGGAGGACGGGAGGAGGGGGAGGATAGGCGGCAGCAGCAGAGGCGACGGCAAAGAGAATGGATTTCATGTGTAGCTGATGTGGAATTTATTTTCTCTTTCTCTCTTCTCTTTAACCCATAAGCGGGTAGATGTAGGCGTTTATGTGTTTTGGATAATGAAAAGCAACACACAATAAACAAAAGTTAAGCGAACAACGATGGCAATGGCAATCCATTTGTAACTAACCTCTTCCACAGTTAATGGCAAGGTGACTCGGCTGTAATGAAACGAAACAAAAGAAAAAGAAAAAAGAGAAAACGGGAAGAGAAAAAGAAAAGAAAAGAAGGGAACAATTAATTTTAATTGAAATAAACCTTTTACAAAACACTTTCAAGAAGCAAGAAAAACAATATATATTCGTTCCTATAAAATACTTTTTTACACATACACATATGTATATTGTGCGTATGTATGTAAGTATGTAAAATAATAAAGAGGAAGACTTAGACGTTTAATTACAATTTATAAGTTTAGCGTGTAACTAACTTTTTGCATAACTATTGCAAGTAATAAACGGCGAGGCGAATGAAAACAACAAAGAAACTTATACCCCCCTGACGATGGATCCTTACTACTTCCAATGCCACCTCGAGTGTATGCTTTTGCTTTAGCAATGCAAAATACTTCAGTTCGGTGATGAACTCAAATCGTTTTTATAATCTCTTTTCACTTGTAACAAATATGCATATAAGCCAAGTGTACCCATAAAACGGCACACTTTTCATTATGAAAGTATTAAGAAATAAGTAAAAGCATTTCCGTCAGCCTAAGGCAATCCTTCAACTGTTTTTGCCGTAAAATATCATAAATTGTATTCTGCTCCCATATGTGAA
Organism: Glossina pallidipes; assembly: GCA_000688715.1. NCBI lineage: Eukaryota > Metazoa > Arthropoda > Insecta > Diptera > Glossinidae > Glossina > Glossina pallidipes. The sequence continues at coordinate 208,993 of KK499954.1, forward strand.
GACTTCCTCTTCCTCTAGTTTGAATGTAGAAAAGTTAATGTTCTTGCCAAAGGATTTGTTATTACATCCCACACCGGTTGTGATGCAAGAGTTTTTTAAATTTGTGCGGACACAATACCCAAAAGGACTTCAGCTAGACCCACCTTTTATTGTACTGATCGATTCAGAATCACTTTTTGATCGATCTAAGCTTGTCTGTCCGTCTGCCCGTACGCTAATCTTATTTTCTTATTGTCAATCTATAGTCTCGAAATTTTGAAATATTTCGATCAAATTTGATACGCCTGCACTCAAGGATCCCCTTATAAGCCTAACTGCATTGAACGAAGTGGCCTAGAGGGTTCAATGATGGACCATGTTCCGACTACAGTATTTTCACTTGTACACATCTACTACAAAAGTAGATGAAGTAGACATTGTTGCCAAATTTGCTTCTCGTGAAAACTCTTATTTGGGAAATAGTTCCATAGACAGGGTTATGCAGTCCACGTTGAGCATAGATAGTTTATATATGTAAATTGGAACAAAAACCATTTTTTACAAGAAAGTTTATAAGAGACATAATCATTTTCAAAGAGTGGTCCCACTGTTGCACCCAAATACTATTCTTAATCGGTTCACATTCCAAAATGTTCCCAATGTTCCATCCCGATTTTGCGTACTATTCTTAACCAGCTTTGATCGTCGAACAAGGTTTCGGGGACAAGAGAAAAGAGAAGAAGGAAAATGAGAGGAGGAGAAGGAGGAGAAAAGGTTCAGCTTGAGGGTCACACTCAGCATTGTCCTCCTTCGTTTCTATGGTACCTGCTTCATACCAGAAATAGGCACGGGCCAATTACATTAACCTCTCCATGTTTGGCGGATTGCTGGTTGCCTTTTGTAGAGAGCGCTTGACATAACTTGACCAACTCGACCTGTCGCCATTAAAATAAGAATTAGTTTATGTCAGAAGGATCAGCTATCTATCTCGCTTCTTTGTAACGATGAGCAGCGCAAGCACGCCCAATAGATGGAAAGGCGGACAGACGAACGAACATGACCTAAGTTTTACATGACCTAAGTTATTACGACCTTGAACAGTTGCGCGGTCCCCAATAGGTTTTTTTCGATTTTCGGAACGGAATATTAAACTTAGTTCATCTAGTGATGGATATAAATACCAGATCATTAGTCGATTGATTATTACAACATTTTTTATTAGAAGTTGTAGATTCTCAAAAGTAGTTAATTAACGTCTCATAAGGCATAAAGGCTGCAGCATTGATTGAAAATTTTGGTACTTTTCTAGTATCTATGGAGAGTTCATTTTGTTGTGACCGCTTGCATCGTTCGCATAAATCTTAAGAAAAGCGCGTATTGTAAGTAGTAACAGACAAGTGTGCTCTGGTAAGTCGTGAGTCCATTCTTAGCCTTCGTAGCGTGGCCATAGATTAGTTTTGAAAGGAATGAAAACAAAGTGGACGAAAATATTCACCAAATAACTGATTGTCAACAGCACTACACGTTCTCTCCATAACGTGCGACTCAGAGATCACATTTCCTTTTTCAGTTCGAAGCCGCCAAGCTCTTGAACGAACCACCAAAATTTTCTAGATCGAATGGGAAGCCCACGCATATCTAAGTTTTTGGGTGAATGCTTGCTTGGTGTCCACTCAGCTCGGTACTGGAATACGCTGCCGCTGCCGCTGCCTTTAAGACAGGGATGCGTAAAATATTTTAGGAGAAATCTTCTCTGCATCTTAAAGTGAGCAGTGAACGCGTTAATATACTCCCTGAAGGCATAAGTGCGAATAAGAAAGTTTCCGTCTAATTAATTACAATAAAAATTAATTATAAGAAAGGAAAAAAAAATAAAAGAAATCCTTAATTTTACTTTCATACTTTGAAGAAAAAGAAGCTCTTGTTTTATATAACTTTTCCTATAAGCACTTTATTATAATTTTTATTTTCCTTTTCCTCCGAGAGCGTAGCCTCTATGCAAAGCAATTAAGAAGAAAAAAACAATTATGTTCCTTCTGGGTTTTTTCTTTTTTTTTTTTTAATACCGTAGAGATATTCTGCTTCCCGTTGCTGACGATGGGCTCCTACAGGCTGTCACTTATCCATATGGCACGATTGAAGCAATAGTTAGTTTTAATTAAAATATATCTGCATTTCGAGAAACAACACAACCTTGAAAAATATCAATACAAAGTTTTTCGTCTGTAGCCGTCAAAGTTTGTGTAGCGGAAACATATTTACTGATGCCGTTCAATAGATGATGTTTTCTATTCAGAGCACACAGTTGGATACGACGCAAAGTAATGTTTGAAAAATGGAAAATTCTCTTGATAACCTCCCTCCTCATTCAATTCACTGTGTTGCCAGTCTATTGCTGTTACATACACATTTATCGATGTCTTGTTGTTGTCTATTATAGTGTCTTCTCCTGTCTTGTTTATCGTTTATTTTTTATTATCGAAAGTTTGTTTATAATTAATGATAAAACTGCTTATAAAACTTTTACTAGAAATTTGTTTGAAATATTAAATTGAGTTCATTTTATACGCGTTCTAAACATGACGTAATTAAAAGAAAAAAAGTTACGCAACTTTAAGAAACTTTATCGTCATATTTTATAGTGAGGAACAAAAAAGAAAATTTATTTTTCTCTGTGCATGTGGTCTCGGTTCTCATCAACAACGATTATACAAAGAAAGTGACGAAGAAAGGGAGCAATGTTTGTGAACGATCGATTTGAAACTGGAAACATCAGGTGTGGTGGGCAAGACCACTGCTGGTAGGTGGTTTTAAAGGCGGACAGTAAGGTCAAAAAAGACGAGTCACGTTAGCGTTAATGATTTGTATACATGTAAGTCCAGGAAGAGTAGGTGAGAACGCTCAGAAAGCCGTGTAGTTCCGCTAAAGGACAAATCCCTTTTATCTCTGCGGACGACTTGTCGGGAATATGCCTAAACATAAGCACGAAATAGCACTCAACTTCCACACTCATAACAAAACCAGGGGGCGGTTGTTCACCACATCTCTCGTGGTGATTCTCATGCCCAGAACATCAAGACTTGTCGATTCTTCCACACTGACAACACCACCGGGGAGCGGTTGTTCACCACATCTCTCGCGGCGATTCTNTCCACACTGACAACACCACCGGGGAGCGGTTGTTCACCACATCTCTCGCGGCGATTCTCATGCCCAGAACATCAAGACTTGTCGATTCTTCCACATTGACAACACCACCAGGGAGCGGTTGTTCACCACATCTCTCGTGGTGATTCTCATGCCCAGAACATCAAGACTTGTCAATTCTTCCACACTGACAACACCACAAGGGAGCCACATCTCTCGTGCGTAAGGAAGCAGCTTTAAGTTTTGTTGGGGTTAAAACCTACACTATTTGCCTCACCCCTTCCGAATACATTTATGAGATCCCAATTTAATGTGTCATTCATCACACAGCGTTTTCTTTTTCTCTCTTTTTTGTATTTTTATGGTATCACATCTCAAACATTCTGAAGACATTGCTAGGCGACTCGAACTTACGTTTCTTGGTGACATCACATAAAGCAAAAGGTCTCCGCTCGATAAACCAATGAATCGGAAATAGGGAATCATGTCCATTTCACATACTCACCGGACATTGTTGGCTGTGTTACTCATTACAAAGTTCATGCTCTCCCTAACATTGACGAGCACAATGTATTTCATGCAAGCAATATTTTTATATTATAAAAAAAGCCGAACGAAGACCCAAGAACGATGACTTCTTTCCGTCCGTGTTCCACTTTGAATCGGGAACGATACTTCACCTCATACTACCACCTTTCATAAAACGTATAATAATCGGCTTCAACGCAACACGCAAACAATTTTGAACTATTTTGCACTTCACCTATTAATCGGAGACAATTCATTCTGCATATCATTAGAAAATAGGAAATTTACATCCTTCTGTCTCCATTCCACTTCACGCTAGGTAAAAAGTTCTCAATCGATAACGCGACAAACGTCATTGAATGGGGAACAATACCTCATCTTAGTGGTATTTTTCATTTCAGGTAAAGCGAAACGTACTTCCCCGGCAACGTGGAAAAACGTGGAACAATGCCCCTTCAAAGAATCACCGCCGCTCTCTGCATGAACTTAGACACTTAAATGTTACGGCTTGGGCGACTTGGCATTTGACTCAAAGAAAAATGCTCTCTCTCCAACGATACCTCACCTCAGACATTTATCACAAGTTATGTACGCTACTTATCATTACATTTTTGTCAACTATTGGTGCATTTCATAGGGTGGCTTAAAAACTGGTTTGAATGTAGAATGATGTCCCATCTGAGAATTTCAGCGGGTGTTATTATCGTTATTACTCGCAGCTATGTTCCGTCGTCTTTAAAATGATTGCAACGAAAGAAGTAGAAAAGCTACGAATAAAGCAATTGTAAGGACACATGTCAGGTTTTATATTTGTTACGCTGCGAGGGTGTAATCAATATTATATATCACTCTTTTTTCCTTTTTTTTTTTTTTGGCATAACTAAAGCAAAACATTTATAAGAAATGCAACAAAAACGTATTACTTTCTGTTCTCCATCGAATTTTCAGCAAAATCAATTTTTAACGTAGTTTGTCTTCCTTTTGGCAATAAAACGAGGATTGGTTTACTTGGTGCCGCAATATATTTATACTTTACACCATTTGTGATACGAGGCATATTAAGTTAGTGCGGACGTATGTAACATGCGGAAAGGCGTAAGATAGATCCACCGTTTATTATACCAATCGATTCGGGGTCGTAATCTCAATTGACATAAGTCTGTCTACCCGTCTGTCCGTCTGATATTTGTTCATGTATATTTCTGTTCTCGCTACAGATGGCAATTTTTGAGAAATTTTGATGAAATTTAGTACAGTGCCGTGTAGTAACATGTAACGCCCTGTTCCGAAAAATCGTGATATGGAAAAAAATTGTAATTTTCAAAACTTCTCGTCAAAAGTGGATAAGTAGTAATATTTCGGGATCCTACGTTGGTATGAAAGCTTCCTTAAACAGTGTGGCGTTGGGTATTTAATGGTCGGCCTTGACCGACTATACCGTTCTTACTTGCTTTGGTTTTATTGTTTTTTTTTCTTTCCTTCAAACTATAAAATGCTAAGAAGACAGTCTTCTACAGCACAACAGACTAAAATATTGCACATCTTATTTTGTTTTTAATTCTTAATTTTTTTCATTTCCCCTTTTTTTTGCTTCCATATCCTTCTGACCTTTTACATCAGTTGAAATGCATTTCTCATGCATACAAAATTTTTGTTATTTTTTCAAGTGTTCTTCACGAGCTCGAAATGTTTTCTTTTTCGTTTCTTTGTGCGGATGTGGGTGGCTGGCTGGCGCATAAAACACAGACGTTAGACATTATATTAAAATAAAATAATTTCCAAGTTAGCATATTATATGCACACACATACATATACATAAATATGGATGACACTTATATGCATGCTTGACGAAACAATCAGAGAAGCAGAGAGAGAGAGAAAAAAACAGGTAAAGTAGACACTTTTGATAATTGATCTTGAAAATTTGGGTTAATGTTTGAATGCTTGCTTGTTGGTTGTTGGTTTTTGTTTTTTTTTTTATTTATTTATTTATTTATTTTCTTTTGTGCTTTTTGCTTTATCTGCATCAGAAGTGTGGAGAAGCGGAAAGAAAGCGAAACAATTCATATCCTACTTAATTCAAAATTCAATGAGACCTAGTAACCTATTCAATGTTTACAAATGGTAAAAGAAAAACCTCGTAAGTGCTTTAAAGCGAATACTTCAACTTTCAGAGTTCAAACTATGTTCTAAGATCTCCATATAAGTACTGACGGATTTCAAACAGGTGACTAGTTGAGCCGAGTATTGTCTTTCTTCGCTTTCTTTCCTAACTTACGTATTATTTTTGATTAAATGATTGATTCGAAATTAATTGAACGTTTATTATATCAGACATATCGTATATATTTCTCTCTACTCAAAAAGGTTCTGTTTCCAATTATTTTTCTATTTTTTTTTTTTTAAGAGGTGCGAACTGAAAGTGTTGAAAATTGGAAAAAGAAAATAAAAATGTGTAATAAAAAATTAAAATAAAAAAAAAATTAAATTCAAATAAATGAATAAAATAAGATAACATATAAATACACAAAACTTAGGAATAAACAAAAATTTTTTTAAAAATTATAATGTACATAGAATAAAAAAAAAAAAAAACAAAATAAAAATATATAAAATAAATAATAAAAAATTAAAATAAAAAAAATAAAATTCAAATAAATGAATGAAAAAAAAGATACCATACAAATATACAAAACTTGGGAATAAAAAAATTTTTTTTTAAAAATTATTATATACATAGAATAAAAAAAAAAAAAAACAAAGTAAAAATATATAAAATAAATGTTACCAAAGGAAATTAAAATAAATAGAAATAATAACACCAAAAAAAAAAAAAATAAATAAATAAATAAATAAATAATTAGAGATATATATGGAGATTAAATAATAATAAAATACATATGTAAGTATATAAAATAAAATGGAATAAGGACAGATAAATATAATATAAATAAATGAAATAAATTGAAGATAAATAAATTAATTAAAGATTGAGTAAAGATAAATAATTGAAATAAAATAAATAAAAGCAAATAAATACAATAGAAAAAAACAAAAAAAAAAGCTTAATTAAAAATAAATTAAACAAAATGAAAATTAATAAATCAAATAAGGATAAATAAAGAAAATAAGTATAAATAAATAAATAAAAATTAATTAAATCAAGGCAGAATTCTATTTTTTAAAATGCCGTACCGGCCATACATTGTACATAAGAAGCGGATGAGGATAAGAAAGAATTGTATATAGACGGAGGAAGAATCAAGATAAAAAAATGTTCTCAAAGAATTTTAATTTTATGGCGAGTGAAAGGGATCCATGGCATCAAATTTGTTTTTTAAGAAAAATTTTTCAAATTCTTAGCGTCTTGTTGACAAACGGCGAGAACAAACAAGAGACGTGACTTACTCGATTCTGTTATTCTCCCCCATCGAGTATGTAAAACAGTCGATGCTATATACATATTATGTGATACGTGATACGTGACGCATACGTTATTGCATTACCAATCTCTTGAGAATTCTAATATGCCCGCGAGCGATGCTTATTATTAACATATGCCCGTTTTGGGGACTGATTGAGGAAAAATTTCTTAATCTCATTTCAAATTCTTTGCGCATACTAGTGTCCATAATCGACACAAGAACTGTACGGCTTAATTACGTTATAAATTGAAAATAAATTCTACCCTTTCCTCGTCATCGTCTTTAACGTTTTATCTACTAATTCTTTGTTCTTTACGGCTCCAGTCTGTCCTATAGAGAAACTTGGTTTCTCGACTGTTTATTGCGTTTCTTTTTTTATATCTTTTTTTTTATTTTTACGATTTATTACGTTAGGACACTGCATAGGCTATTTAGTGATTAGCGATAATCTTAATCCAAACTAGTAAGAAAATCGTATTCGACTGTGTCCGAATCTTTTATATCCATGACTGTTATTCTAAAAAGGGGAAAAACTAATTGTTTTTAAAATAGAGGTGGAAATTTATATCGTATATCTGTTGCAGTTTGTGAGCGACGAGCAACAAACACGGAAAACAAATTTATTCTCAGTTTTTGTTGCACTGTAGACATGACCTTCGACCAGTTTGGGGCATTTTCCATTTCTTTTGCAAATTCGAGCAAGAAAAGGCTCACCATCGATTCTACACAGGTGGGCAGACGGACAGACAAGAAGACGAAACTACTTAGGTGCATTTCGAATTTTATCCAGGCCACAAATGTATAAAGGGTGTGAAGTTATATTTAAATATAACTAGCAAAGACACAAACCAAAAATTGTTAACAGAGCTCTGTTAAGCCGTTAACAGAGCTTTGTTAAATGGAGTCTCGGAGAGATTTAAAGCAAAATTTAGTTAAAATAACACTTTTTCAGGATTTTTTTCTTAAATATTATAAAAAAAATACGACTTTATCTTAATTAATTGGAAGTTAATATGAAAACGT